>APFE031638007.1:0-13461 GCA_000404065.3 Pinus taeda
CCAACCAACAACATATCATCCACATACAAGACCAAATAAATAACACAGTTACCAATTAATTTAAAATACACATAGTGATTTGCTTTGCTTCTAGTGAAGCCAAGTCCCCGTATAAATGTATCAAATTTATGATACCACATCCTTGGTGACTATTTTAACCCATACATAGACTTATTTAACTTGCATACCAGTTTTTTCTTACCCTTCACTGCAAAGCCTTCAGGTTTCTTCATGTAGATTTCCTCTTCCAGATCCCCGTGAAGAAATGTTGTCTTCACATCCCTCTGTTCTACCTCAAAATCAAAAGCAGTAGCAACAGACAAAAGTAATCTAATAGAAGTTACTTGGCAACAGGAGAAAAAATATCACCAAAATCAATTCCCAGCACCTGGGAATAACATTTTTCTACCAATCGAGCTTTGTATTTCTCCACTTTTCCTTCTACATTTTTCTTCTTTTCGAACACCCATTTGTTGCCAATGGGTTTCCTTCCAGCCAGCAAATTCACTAGATCACAAGCCTCATTTTTGTGCAAAGATTCCATTTCATCAACCATGGCCTCTTTCTAGAGTTTTCCATCCTCTGAATCTACTGCTTCCTTCACAATTCTAGGATCATTGTTAGTAATAGATAGAGAAAAATTTGAACATAAAGTAGATGGATTATATCTCTCAGGTTTCCTTCTTTCTCGAACTGATCTTCTCATAGCCAGAGTTTGTGGCTCTTCATCTTCTGATTCCCCCTCTACTGTAGAGCCTGATTCTTCCTCCTTTAGCTCAAACTCTATCTTCTCATGTTCCTTTCGTTGGAGTTCATGTTTAATAAAATCTTTCACCTCTCTAAACACCACATCTCGGCTATACAGAACCTTCCATGTGACTGGTTCCAAAGCTTATAACCCTTTAAACCATCCTTATACCCAATAAAGATGCACTTCTCATATTTATTATCCAACTTGGTTCGTTTCTCCTTTGGAACATTTACATATGCATCACATCCAAATACCCTCAAATGTGAAAGAGAGGTTTTATTATAGTCCATACTTCTTGTGGAGTCTTATCCTCCAACGCTGATGAAGATGACATGTTGACCAGATAACATGCAGTATCCACCCCCTCTGCCCAGAATTCTTGTCCTAACTTGGCACCACTGAGCATGCTTCTTGCCCTTTCCATTAACATCTTATTCATTCTTTCTGCAACTCCATTTTGCTGAGGTCTATATGGAGTAGTCCTCTGTCGTGCTATACCACACTTCTTACAAAATTCCTCAAATTCCTTACTACAAAACTCTCCACCGTTATCTGTCCTTAGCACCTTTATCTTCTTCTCTATCTGGTTTTCCACCAGAGCCTTAAATTCTTTAAACCTGTCAAAGACTTCAGATTTCTTCTTAAGGAAATATATCCACGTATTCCTTGAGAAGTCATCTATAAAATATACATAGTACACAGAATTACCTAGTGATAGAACTTTCACAGGTCCAAACATGTCACTGTGCACAAGTTCTAATATTTGTTTCGCCCTCTTACTACCAGAGGGGAAACTCACCCGATTCTGCTTCCCATATACACAATTTTCATAGAAATCAAAATACAGAGAGTTATTACTCATACCTTCTACCATACCTTTACCATGAAGTATCTAAAGGCCCTTTTCTCCAATATGTCCAAGCCTTTGATGCCACAGCATGGTCTTCTCTCTAGAGACCACTAGATTTTCTGCTCCACTTTCAAGAACCACAGAACTATTGCACCCATCAATAACAGTGTTACCTTGTAGCTTGTACAGAGTTCCAATCCAAACTCCCCACATCAATACGAGTGCTCCCCAAACCATCTTGTAGGTATCCTTCCCGAACACTATTTTTGCACTTACATCATCTAGCTTGCTAATAGAAATCAGATTTCTGGCTAATGCAAGAATATGTATAACACCTAGAAGCATTCTAACCCTTCCACCTTGCAACTTCAACTTGACTTTTCCACGATCAACGATTCTAGACTTCCTGTCATCCCCCAAGAAGACATCACCACCATTATATTTCTCATACTCGCAGAACCAATCTCTATGGGGAGTGAAGTGAAAGAATTGCACCTGAGTCAATCAACCATGCCTCATGATTTACATGTGTACTTGAAGAAGCCAGGTACACATGTCCACCTTCATCTGAGGTGGTTTTTGCCTCTACAGAAGGAGCCTCATCAGATGCCTTTCCTTTGTTAAGAGCTTTAGATTTATAGTCCCTTTTGTAGTGCCCTTCCTTTCCACATTTCCAGCACACCACCTTTACAGGTTTTCCTAGAGATTTAGATCTCCCTTTAGATTTAGATCTCCGACTTGATGACTTATTTTTGTTTCTGATTTGGGTCTGCCCTCGTATAGACAAGGAATCACCATTTTGGCTCTCCATATTTTCCGTCTCATCTCCTCCGTCAACAAGGATGAGACTATTTCATCATAATGTAAGGCAGTTGCATTGCTACCTATTGTAATAACCAGACTATCCCACGAATTGGGTAGAGAACAAAACAAACTGATGCACTTATCTTCATCTAAAAATTTAATATCAACAGATGCTAACTGACTTACCACAATATTAAATGCATTTAGATGCTTTGTCACTGAGTCTCCGTCTTTCATCTTCAGGTTATACAGCTTTTTCCGCAGGAACTGTTTATTCACCAGAGACTTAGATTGGTACAAAGTCCCTAACTTGTCCCACAAAGCCTTCACCATAGCTTCCCCTGATACATTCAACAATAATGAATCTAAGACACACAATCATATTATGCTCTTTTCCTTTTGATCCAACTTCTTCCATTCTTCATCGGACACTCCTGTTGGTTTAGTACCCAGATCTACCACGATCCACTAGTCTTTATCCACCAACAGATCCTCCATTTTAAGTTTCCATAACTCAAAACTCTGACCATTATATTTCTTGATCTCTATCTTTCCACTACTCGCCATCTTCTTTTACCACCAGAATTGATCTCGCAGATCTCCCACTGAACAAGGTCTACCACAGGCCCGAGCGAAACCCCTTAGTAAGAAAGGCATCCCCTTGAAGCCAAAATAGCTCTGATACCAAATGTAGGTTTTAACCCCATACATAAAGTACCTGCATACAAATTCTAAAACACAGAAAATAAACAATGTGAGATCATAACACATAAAACACATATACATAGATATTTTCCCTTAGATCCCAAAACCAGGACTACCAGCTTGATTTTTCATTATTTTCCTTTCAATGTTACAATACATATTTTATACATGCCGAAGCATCTAATACCATGGACCAAAAATCATCGCATCCAATACCATGGAACAAAAACCATCGTGTCCAAAAAACATGTGTGAAAATCATGCACAAAACCATAGGTGGGTCCACCCAACCTAACATAGGGTCCAAAACCAAAATTTTCCGGGCCGCTGGCTCGGACCCCATAAAGTGGGGTTACGGGTGCCCTTCAAACCCTGTGTTAACTACTTGGAAAGAATATAACACAACCCAACACTTGTTGGGAATGGAATCCCCCCACAACATGTTTTGGGGCTCAAATCCCAAGTTTTGGTCAAATGTGTTGTAAGACTCCATGAATTGCAGATGTGGAGTGTGAAGTATAGGTTGAGTCATAGGGTTGTCCACCCTAAAGTATTGTAAGGTAATGCAATGTCATGTTAGCCTACCCATGGTCCATGGACCATGGGATTGTATAAATAAAGTGAAGCTCTAAGTTGTAAAGAGAGTAGTTAAGAAGCGAAGGAGCAAATATAGATCATAGAGTAAGATTCTAAGTGTATTGGGTCGTAGTAGTAGGAAGAGGCTTTGCAACTGAGTGCACAAAGACCTAGTAGAGTCCACAGCTAAGTGCGTGGACCCCTACAGATGAGTGCGCATGGCAGTGTCTAGTCTATAATCTTGATAGAAGAATAATAAAGAGAAGTTGATTCCTATTTCTATGTATTTGCTTGTGCATTTCCTTCTTTATATTTATATTGTTTTATTTATTGCGCGCACTGATATGATTGCTGGATATGTTGTAATAATCACTAGTCTTACACAAATAAGTTAATTAATTGAGTAATAACATATTAAATAGCAAGGAACTTGGGTATAATATGGGTTGCACCTCGAGTAGGGTTGTGCGGAAGGAGCATCACAGGTTGCGAAGGAATAACAGGTGCACATAGCGACGCGCTTGCAAGGTCAAACCGTGAACATCCAAAAGCTCATCATACATCCCTAAGGTGTGAAAACCTAGTTCTAGCACCCTCCCATACTACTTTGGGTGAGACCTCAATCCACGCTCCGCGAACTGTTGTCGAAAGGGCCAGTAGTACCGCGATTTGCTTGGCTAAATCACCTCTGAACCTGGTTCAAGCCCATACAAGCCAACACTGGTTGATCAAGTGATTAATAAAACTCCAAATTTAGTCAATTTCTCTCTCTAAAAGTGAGTCTCATGAGTCCATTCTTGGCCAACCATTGGTTGAGAAAACATTAGACTTGGCTCCACATTCAGTTAACCTTACCTTTCCAGTAGCGAGTGAAACCCATACTGCTCAGGTTCTTCTAGTGTCTTCAGTTTCGAATGAAATGGAGGGAATTCCTCCCATTACCTATGGTGCATGAGAGAAGTTATACTATTCCTATAGAGCAAGAGGGGAGCTCTCCTGTTTCTACGACTCCCCATCCTTGTAGTTTGGTCACTTATTTTTGTTGGAGTTGATTGGAAGGATATCACCTTCCGTCTTATGTTCCTTTCTAGATTATAGTACAGACTTACCATATGGTTGTACCTAGCACAATCATAGACGAGGGAACATTTGTTAGCATTATGTCCTAAAATTATTGGAAATCTTTAGTTTCTCCTCAACTTGTCCCCGTCACCCAGAATATGTTAGCTTTTAACAAAGGAACCAATCAACCTTTAGGGATCCTTCCTAAGTTTCCTGTTACTTTGTGAGGAAATACTATCTATATAGATGTGATGGTTGTCCAAGGCCCTTTAGATTTTAATCTACTCCTTGTCCATGACTATGTTTACGTCATGGGAGCTCTTGTATCCTCCCTCTTTCGAGTGATGTGCTTCCCACATGAAGGAAGCATTGTGGTCATTGATCAAATTACATTCATTGGTCCTGAATCAACTTCTAATAAACCATCATCCTTAAATGGTTCTTATGTGCAAGTGGTATCACCCTCACCACATGATAATTATGTGGATACTTTTTCATTCCCACATCTACTGATGATCTAGTAGGTGATCTAGTACGCCATGTACTGGGGGCATTGGAGCCTGATTTTTTCATTGGATCCCTAGACATGTATTCCTTCTAGAGTGTTTTTCTCCCATTTGATGAGAACCTCTTGGAATCCATGGCATATTTTGATTTGTGATAAAGTTCTTGGAGCAGAGTTCCTTGTCTTGTGTCAAGCTCGTTAAGAAATGAAACAAATACCACAATTATAATTCTCTTACTATGCCAACCTCGTTAAAAAATGAAATAGGTTCCCATGATGATAATTCTTTTACTATGTCAACCTCATTAAAAAATTAAATAAGGTGTCATGAGCTTGGTTCTTTTCTTGTGTTAATATCATTAAAAAATGAAGCAAATCCCCTTCCAATTGGAGTCTTTGATTAAATCTTGTAAAATCCCAGTCAAGTCTTTCACTTGATCTCATAAGTGAACCTTCATTCCATCCACTTGCTAGTAACCAACAGTTTATTTAGGTGAATGAAATGAAGCTTGGGGGGCATGTACCTTGAATTGAATCATTATGCTGGGGTCATGCAAATTATCTCAAGCATAGTTTATATTTGTTTCAAGCTTGTGTAAAAATCAAACCAAACCTGAGCATAGTTGTCTCCGTTTCAACTTGTGTAAAAATGAAACCAAACCCAAGCATCATTTGTTTTTGTTTAAAGATTTTGACAAAATGAAACCCTCTTCAAGCATAGTTTCTGATGTTTCAATCTTGTGTAAAAATGAAATCATTCCCATTTTACCTCTCATGATTTTTGTTTTTATCAACCTATTTTTGTTATATGAGCCTTGGTTTTTTGCTTTCCATCGTCACCATCTCTTTGGCCGATCATACACATTCACTTGGTTGTTTTACCCTTGCCTAGGGAACATCTACAATGAGTGGTCTTATTAGCTAGCCTCTTGACCCTTACATGTTTTGAGTAGTTCCATCATGACCGAAACCAGTTTCTATCCTTTTATACCACTCATTCTTCGAGGCAGAGTCATCTTTCAACTCTTTTCTGACTCTATAAAAATGAAAATATTGTCAAGTACTTGTTGTTTCGAGCACATAAAAGTAAATTTAATGACATCCACTCAGTATAATTTTAACCCTTTTCCATACTAAGATAGAATATTGTACGAAAAAGGAACACCTTATTTGAACATGACTAGGAGGTTCTGTCAAATATTGTTTTCTACATTTTCAGGTTAGGGAGACAAATTACAAAAAGGGACCTGATGGAGTTTTCTTTTTCGTCTCTTTTTCATACTCTCCAACTATGAAAAAGACACTAAGTTACTCTTTCGTCGGACTCATAAAAAATTAAACGACAAAATACTTTTCACCATGACAAGGCTCAGTTTCTCCATCCTAGGACTCATAAAACTTACTAGGACAGATTCATTCGAAGAATGAACTTATATGGAAAACATATACTATCCCCTTCAAGTTTGTGATTAAAAATAATTGGGGTGCTCATTAGAAACAATGGGGAAAAGTGAAAGTGAAACATCTCTTGTATAGGCAGCATGTCACTCTTGAGCATGACATTCATATGTTTCTCATGGTGGGTTTGGGATATCCTCACTCAGTCACTTGTACTTCCAGGTTTGGGTGATCCATTTTTCCTCTCATCTAACTATTCTACTTCATCGTCATGACCCTTGGTCCTATGTTGAGTCAAATTCTACCACACTCCAGAGTCGTGTCGTTGATATGTTCAAGATAAGTCCTATCCGCAGTTTACTACTTATATATTGTCTGAACTTTTTCCATAGTCCTAGATCATACTCCTTTATTCCACTTTATTCCTTGTTTCATGTCGATGATGAGGGAATCATTATGGACCTCCCTCGATGAGTAATTTCTTGTTGAATTTAGCTCATTATCTAGGGAGATTAATTAGAAACTCGCTTTCAGTACCTTAGAGCTTGCATGCCTTAATGGCAAGTTCTTCGCATTCAACGACATGTTTTCATCATTGGCCTTTAATCAGATAATTCTACGAGTATTCGACTTCAACTTAATTTTCACATTCAAAGAATGTACTGTCATACCTCGAGAGCCATTATCATTACTGGTGGTTTCTCTCATGCTTTTTAACAGTTCACATCATTGGGTGGTAATCAGGTGGTTTTCTAGAATGTTTGACTTCAACACATTCATTCACATGTTAGAATTCGTACTTTTGATTAGGTTGGGATGGAGTGCAAGACCCTCAGTTTTGTCTATGATAACTCAGGGTGCGTGGAGTTATGTATTATTCATGATTGTACACTTGTTTCTTCTACTGTGGGACCTTATATTTATGATGATGATGATCCTTTTATATGGGGTGGATGCGTCCATACCTTGGATCTTAGATTTATAGACCATTGTTGAGTTACAAAATCGGTATGTATTTACTATTAATTTCATCATCGTTTTCCTTGATTCTTATCTTTTTCATATATTAATGTGCTAATATATCGAGGAATTATGGTAAGAAACAGATGAATTATTTGTAGTTACGATTTAGCTAACTTTTAAGCTTCTTTATGTAGGAAGGCGACAAAAGGAACGATTGCTATTCACTGACATTGGAATAGTAAAATCTAACAAACAAAGGAAGGAACGTGTTGATTGTGGACAAGGCTAAGGGCAAATCAGAAGGATCAACGCGAAGTAGGAAAGGTGTCTGAAGTTAGAAATCGGTTGCGAATCCCTCAGGATCGGGAGATCTTGAGGGATCACATTTACCATTTACCCTTTACACCTTTTTTATTATAAAAGAAAGTGATTGTAGGGAGAAAAAGGAGGAATCATTGTTATTTTTCAAGTTGTAAATTTAATTACAAGCTTGCACTATTGGAGAACATGATTACATTGTAATGCTACTTAAGTTTGATGATTAATATATAATTGAAGTTATTGCTCCCTCGCATTATCTGAAGTATCTCAACAGTGTTCATTGGTGGCTAAGGGCCCGACCTCTGGTGGATTTAACTACTTTCTTGTGTTATATTTCTGATTCTCATAAAGTTTGGTTGGTTTGATAATTTCCTATTTCTGTGAGTTTACTTTATTCGTTGTTTATCGCTTCCTTGTATTGAAGTAGTGTATGTTCTATTTATAATTTACAGTGTTGTCGTTTGATTCGAGCTATGTCTATTATAGAGTAAATTATCTATATAGTGAATCGCATTGATTTAATCAGTTGTAAGAGTTTGATTATCGCTATTGGACTCTCAGAATTGATATCATTCCTATTTTGATTGCTTTATAGAGATTGAGTATAGTTTAGATTGAATCAGCTGAGAAGAGGTAAGTTATTGTTACTATGCTCTCGGCCGATGCTATTGTTATTTGAATTGCTATCAGATTTGATTTCAGTAAAGGATTGAGTTTTGATATTTCCTTTAATGATTGCAATTTGAGTTTATTAGATCACACCATTTACTCTTGTGTCAAAGATCTATACTATAATTTAGGAAACATTAATCTATGAATTTATAGCAACGACATACCGTGTACACTCTTGAAATAAGAGGAATTTCCTGAGTTGATGATTAATATGGGATAATTAGGAGTTTTAAAAGGCACCTTTTATTAGCCAACATTTTGGCGCTGTTGCTGGGGAGAGTGTAGCCATTTTACAAAGAGTGATGTATATCTGATAATTGTTGTTGAGGAAGAATTGGGTATTGAAAATGGAAGGTAAGAACCTGTGTACGAAGCAAGTAAAATGCTTGCTCACCCACCTGCTTTCCAGTAGAATTTCTAGGAACATAAGGTAGAAATAAACATTTGATTTTTTTTTGCATGAATGGCTAAGAAGAAAAGACCAGAAAACAATCCAATTCCACTTTCCAAACCTGAAAAATATAAGGGACCGATGACCCTTGGATGATTAACTTTTATCGATGACATCTTAAGAAAAGCTAAATCTCATCCATCAATAGGTCCCCGAACCATTGCTTCCAGACAACCTATTGTCTCCCTTCGGGCCAAAGGCTCACCATATGTAGCCTGCGCTAAGGCCCACAGTAAAATGAAAGGAACTGAGCAGAGTTTTCAAGATATTGAAAATTCGTGCCCAATTCCCTCACAAGAAGGGAATTCTTGCAATATTCGTGAAGGAGGAGGATAAACAGGGGAAACAAACGAACCAAGATCCCCTCAGGTAGTAATTGAGCAAAGGACACCTAGTGTCCTAGACCAAGGGAGTTCTGTTAAGATCATTCCCACCCCTTCTAGACATCCTAGGAACAACTCTCTAGCTCCAGAGGTCCTAGAAGGGTACTGTCATATCTTTGATCAAATGGCCGATAATCCATATGTTGGGTGTGGAGCCTAATTATCTTTTGTATTCAAAGGTCTCAACTAGATGTATACCCCAGGAAGATTGTACACCCCTGGTAATAGTGAAAGGAGAAAAGGTTGGTACATTGTACTTATGCAATGGTATTTTTAATTCTGTTAATGCTTTAACCTCTACAAGAGAAGATATGGCATTGTGACATCATAGGCTCAAGCACATGAGTGGGAAGGGGATGCAGATTCTTCACTCAAGAAATTTGTTACCAAGTTTGAAGCATGTTGATTTAAAATTCTATGAGAATTGTGTTTATGGAAAACAGAAGAGAGTCAGATTCCTTAGAGTTGGGAAAGAAAATAAGAGCGAAAAATTAGAGCTTGTGCATACAGATGTATGGGGACCTGCTCGGGTATCATCTCTTGGTGGCTCTCGTTATTATGTTACTTTTATTGATTATGTAACCAAAAAAACTTGGATTTATTGTAATTGAAATAAATCTGGTGTATTTGATACTTTCAAGAAATGGAAAGCTTTGGTTGAAAATGAGATAGGGAAAAGGTTGAAGTGTCTCAGATTAGTTAATGGAGGTGAATATTGCAGCAAAGAGTTTGATAGGTATTGTTCAGAGAATGGAATTTGCAGAGTGAAGACAATTCCAGGAACACCACAAGAAAATGGTGTATCAGAAAGGATGAACAGGACAATCATGGAGTGTGCAAGGTGCATGAGATTGCATGCAGGATTGCCTTTACAATTTTCGGCAGATGTTGTAGGCACTGCTATTTATATAATAAATAGAGGGCCTTCAAGTTCCTTGGATGGTGGTATTCTAAAGGAGGCATCGACAAGTAAAAAGGTAAGCTACTCATTTTTAAAGACTTTTGGTTGTGAATCCTTTGCCCACATTAACAAAGAAAATAGAACAAAGCTTGAGGAAAAATCAAAGAAATGTACCTTTATTGGATATGGTGTTAATGATTTTGGTTATCGCTTATATGATTATAAAAATCACAAAATCATTAGGAGTAGAGATGTAATATTCAATGAAAAGGTCTTGTATAAGAATCAGTTGCAGGAAAACAAACAGGAAAAATAAAATAGAGAATACAAAGTGCTTGACGATATCATAGGAAAAGTGATCGTGCCTAAAAATCATAATGATCAATAGCTAGAACAACAATCACAACAACAACAAGTACCTCAAACACCTGAAAGTGGTGTTAGAAGATCTACAAGGATAAGTAGACCCCCTAAACGATACTCTCCTTCATTATATTATGTATTGTTGACTGATTCTGGTGAACTATAATGTTATGAAGAAGAAGTGCAGGTAGAAACTAGGAAGAAGTGGGAGCAAGCCATGAAAGAAGAGATGGACTCCCTAGCACATAACCAGACTTAGGACTTAGTCAGGTTGCCTATAGGTAAAACAACATTGCAGAATAAATGGGTTTACAAGTTAAAGGAATAAGATGGAGGTAGAAAAAGGTATAAAGCTACACTTGTGCTGAGAGGGTTTGCACAAAAAAAGGGTATAGACTTTGATGAGATATTTTCTCCTATTGCGAAAATGACTTCAATCAGAACTATTTTAAGTCTAGTAGCTGCTGAAGATTTACATCTTGAGCAGTTAGATGTAGAGATAGCCTTTCTGTAGTGTACCTGGGGGGATAATATCGGGTACAAAGGGAGGTACCCAAGGGAATAATGTAATAATGGGATGGGCCATAGTATTAAATAAGGTGGTTAACCCGTATCATGTCAGGGACCACAAGTAGTTAGTAATAATCTAATGAGCCCATGGTATTAAATAGATGGTATTGAGGGAACCATGGTAATGACCCATGGTATTGTATGTATGAGGCCTATATAGAGGCTAGAGACTCCACATTGAGAGATGTCAACGAATATTGTATGAATAGGCATATGGCTTGTGGAGTGCTCTCCTTCCTTAAGAAGTGAATGTATGGTGTTGCCCTACCTTAAGGGTTTGATATCAATAAAGAAGCATTTCTATCTATTCAGATCTTATTATTTATTGGGTTTATTTATATTATCATATATTTCTGGGTTAGATCTATAACAACTGGTATCAGAGCACTTTCTTGGGCAAAAGCAGAGATTTTTTTTTTTTTTTTGCAGTAACTTTCTGGGGCGGCAAGTTTTCAAATCAGATCTGTACATTTTGGGGAAAAATATGAAAAATATAATTGCATATATGGATTATTTGTGAGAAAATACCTGATTAAAAAAAAACGGCTGAATTAGAGTCTGGATGAAGGAGATATCACTGATCTAAAAATCAGTTGTGTTGCAGACATTTTTTCGGGGCAGTGCGTTTGCAGCGTAGATCTGTACATTTTCGGGGAAAATCTGCAAAATATAATTGCATATCTGGATTCTTTGTGAAAAATACCCAAATTCAAAAAATAAATCATTCGAATTAGAGTCCAGATGAGGGAGATATCGCTGATTTAAGATCAACTCTTTTTTTAGAATTTTTGGTAACCGTGGGAGCGTTGCAGCGCGTATCTGAAATTCTAGTGCCTGGATCGCGATTTCTATCACATGGGAAGATGAAAAATGGTCATTCCATTTCTAAAAATAGGTCATAATAAAGATTCTGAGCAATATTGAATAAACTGTGGCCACTTTAAATTTTTCCCCAAGTAAGTGATTTTTTTTTCCGTGCCCTCTAGCAAGATGTTTTTTACAGGAAAAGATGATAGCCCTACTATTGAAAAATTCATACAGAACCAAAATTTAACATATGGGAAACAATGGAAAATTTTATTATCACTTGGTTTCCAAGATGAGGCTTACAGATGGTGGAAATCAATTTACAACACGCAATTGTCCGAACTTTTGGATAAAGAATTTGAAAAACTTCTCTTGGACAAATGGTCTCATGCTAGAAAACAAGATAAGGAAAAACATGTGGGGTTATTTCCTACTGGTATATCCTTATTGTAATTTCATGGATTGATTTAAAAAGAGAAGATCACTTTGTCTATAAATCCTAGTTGCAAGCAAAATCTCATAAATGTCAATTTGGCAAAAAAATTACAAGTGCCAGCAAAACACATGGAGCACACACATGTTAATAATGGGTAGGTGCAAGTTATAAAGATTTGAAGATTTCTGTGGACAAGTATGCATTGCATTCTGATTTTTATGCTTTAGATATGGCTAATGAGGATGTTTTTTTGGGATACCCTTGGATGGAATCAGTGGGTACTATAAATATTAATGGGCAGAAGAAATTCCTGAAGCTCTGGTATAAAAAGAAGAAAATTACATTACAGGATATTTCCATCAATAAGTAGGTAGAGTCCATGGAGGTTGAAGCAGAAGATGTTCCAAGGACTGACATATCAGATGATGAGCCTTTGATGATCGACAATAAAACACAAATGGAGGTTGAAGCAGAAAAGGTTACAGGTACTCATACATCAGATGAGGACTCAGTGGTTGAAGTAATATTGGAAGATAAGAAATAATAGCAGGCACCACAACATGTACTAGATATCACTTAGGCTCCACTGTTGGTTAAAACTTCAGCATATCACCACCCACATCACCTTGCAAGAAAACAACCAACAAGATGGCAGTGAATTAGCCACAAGGACAAGAACCCCTATATGACAGATAGAGAGGAGAAAAGATCCACCTACTACACATCAACACAGAAGAACTGCCATGGTCAATTTCCATCTCAAGTGAGCGAGGCACAGCGAGATCAAGGGTTCACCTTTCTCTTGGATGGTTAGATGCACATGCATGGTACCAGTGGACTACTCTTTTGAGTAGATCTTATTATTTGTGTTCTTCCCATGTTTCGGGGACGAAACATGTTAAGGGGGGTGGAATGTAGTGTACCTAGGGGGGATAATATGGGG
>APFE031638007.1:13481-28759 GCA_000404065.3 Pinus taeda
ATGGTATTGTATGTATGAGGCCTATATAGAGGCTAGAGACTCCACATTGAGAGATGTCAAGGAATATTGTATGAACATGCATATGGCTTGTGGAGTGCTCTCCTTCCTTAAGGAGTGAATGTATGGTGTTGCCCTACCTTAAGGGTTTTCCTTATTCAAATCTTATTATTTCTTGGGCTTATTTATATTATCATATATTTCTAGGTTAGATCTATAACACTTTCTCCATGGGGATTTGGAGGAAGAGATATATATGTAGAAGCCACAAGGATATGAGGTAAAAGGGAAGGAGAAACTATTGTGCAGGTTGAAGAAGAGCTTGTATGGCTTAAAACAGGCTCCAAGGCAGTGCTATCTAAAATTTAATAGGTTTATCTCTGAACAAGGTTATACTAAATGTCACTCTGACCATTGTGTTTATCTCAAAATGCAAAATGATGGCAACTATATTATATTGTTATTGTATGTAGATAACATGCTTGTTGCAGGTTCTAACATGTAGGAAATAAATGTGCTCAAGAGGAAATTGGCAAACTCATTTACAATGAAGGATTTGGGCATTGTAAAACAAATCCTTGGTATGAGAATAACTAGAGATAGGAAGAATCACAAATTAACATTGTCTCAATGTGAGTACATAGAAAAGGTGTTGAAAAGGTTTAATATGTAGAATGAAAAACCAGTTAGTATACCTTAGCCATTTCAAATTAAGTAAGGAGGCGTGTCCCATGACTGAGGAAGAAATGACTCATATGTCTAAAGTTCCATATGCATTAGCAGTTGGAAGCTTAATGTATGCAATGGTCTGTACAAAGCCTGATATTGCACATGTATTGGGAGTTGTAAGCAGGTACATGAAAAATCCAGGAAAACAACATTGGATGGTAGTGAAGTGGATCTCAGGAATTTGAGAGGTACCACAGATCAAGCATTATGCTTTGGTGGTTCAAACAATGCTCTACAGGGATATGTTGATGCAGATATGGCAGGTGATAGAGATAACAGGAGGGGTACAACAGGGTATGTGTTTACAATAGGTGGAACAACTGTCAGTTGGGTCTCAAAACTACAAAGTGTTGTTGCACTCTCAACAACAGAAGCTGAGTATGTTGCTGCTACAGAGGCTAGTAAAGAAATGATTTGGTTATAAAGGTTTCTGGATAAATTGAGTAAGAAGTAGGAGTTGGGCAGGTTATACAGTGACAGCCAAAGTGCCATACATCTTGCAAAGAACTCTACATTTCATTCCAAGACTAAACATATACAACTCAAGCACCATTTCATATGGTCAGCATTGGAAGATGGATAATTGAAGCTGGAAAAGGTACACAGTAGCCATAATATTGCAAATATGCTAACAAAAGTTGTAACCAGGGAGAAACTAAGAACCTGCTTAGTTTCAATTGGTCTTCAAGTATGTTGAAGAAGATGAGAAACAACCAAGTCCAAAGTGGAGTCATTGTCTAGCAAATGAAGTAGCTATGGAGTTGCTATAATCAGTCTCCAAGTGGGAGATTGTTGGGTGAGGACCCTGGTTATCTTCTGTATTCAAAGGTCTCAGCTGGATGTATACCCCAGTAATATTGTACACCCCTCCACACGGGGGGGTGCGGGGGGGACTTGTCCCCCCCCCGCAGGGGTTTTGGGGGGCCGATTCCCCCCGGCTAGGTGGGTCCAAGGGCCAGTGATCCCCTAGCAGGGGCTCGAGGGCAGCACTCCCCGAAGTTAAAAATAGATGTAAAATTGCCTTGTAAAAGTCTAGTAATTTCTAGTCAATCTGGGCCATTCATTAGGTGGATGATCTGGTGGTATAAGCTATGTTTAGTTTAGGGTTTTTTGCCCTAGAAGGCAACCCCTCACTATATATGAGGGAATTGTATTGTGTCTATCATATCTGTATTCTGAGTGAGGACGAGAGAGGAGATTAACAGTGAAGAGGGTGTTACAACGGATCTATTGCAGGTTGTATCTCTTTAGTTTGCTGGATAATATAATAAAAGAAGGTCTGGTTGTTTCTCCGTGGATGTAGCCCAAACTGGGTGAACCACATATATTTGTGTCTCTCTTGTTTTATGCCTTTTCTGTGTTTATATTTCTGCAATATTTTATGTTTTCCATTGCTCTGTAATATATAATTTTCTAACACCACAAGCACCCTAGACCTCTACATTACAGTGTCCTATTGTTGACACAATTGTCAATGCACCCATGAAAGCTATCCCTCTACAAAATATTCCCACCTTTCATGGACTCACGTTAGAATATCCAAATGCATTTCTGTTTGAATTTGATGTATTATGTTGGGGTTATGATTACACCATCGATCCCCATAAACTAAATCTATTTCCCTCTATGTTAAAGGGAGCAGCCCCATGTGGCTTATAGGACTAGGTGAGGGCACCATAAATGATTGGGATCAAATGAAAACTTCTTTCCTTAAAAAATATCAAGATTATTACAGATCTAGGGAACTAAAAGATGAAATATTCCAAATGGTAGCAAGACCTAGTGAAATGTTGGAAGATTATGTGGAGTGTTTTCAATATAACCTCCAAATGCCTCCCTATGCAACTATACCTTTGCCTGATAATGTGCTAAAAATAACATTGATTAAAGGGATGAAAGACCAATGGATAGAGACATTAAATAGTATGGTAAAGGTGATATATATCAAGAAGACTATGCTAACATTATTAATTTATGTATCAGGTGCTCAAGAGGCAATACGAGACTAAAACTAGCAGAACGCGATATGACCACCAGGGACAGAAAAATCTCTGGCGGAAGCATTACTCGTGTAGAAATTGGTAACTGTTACACAACAATTTGTCACCGTCCTTGTTACCCCTCTCCTGCATCTTGGAGGACTCATTCTGGGACCTATGAGAAGTGACATGACCTACAAACACTTGCATTGCATTCCCCTGAACATGAGCTTCATTTTCCTTGAAGACATCTCCTACCTAAAAACCCTAAAAATAGCCATTTTTCCATTGGCGCGATTCCCTAGTGTATCCCTCGCGCCAATGGGGGAAATCCTCCAAAGAGGGTGCGCCAGTTGGCGCTCTGTCACAGAGTCACACCCACGCCGACCATATTTAGTGGTGTTTTTTAACAAACAAATGGTGGAAGTTTCATCCTAACAAATTCCTGAGATGAATCTATCTTGAGTTGGGTGGTTTGGCTATGGATTTCCATAGAGAGGAAGTGGTTTGCCACCTCTCATGGAAGCTTCCTTCATGATATGGCCAATCCCATGATTATTGTGGATGATCCCGACTCCCCTTCCTCCATCTATAAAAGCTTGTCCATTTTCCTTGGCAAGCTAGTTCCAGATATTCAGAATTGTCAAGTTTCCAAGAGCTTCATGCTACAAGAGCCTTCTTCATTCCCACAAGGCCAAATCTAAGTAAGGAGATTCTTGTCCAATAACCAAAGAGAGAGAGGCTTGTTCCCATTCCCAACAAGCTTTGCAAGACATGTGCTACTAAATAACCAGCCAAAGGAGAATCTAGCGTCAGAACTATGGTTGTATTATTCTTTGATTATTATTAATAAACGACTATTGGTTATGGTTCCACTCTTATTGTTATTTGTGATGATGATGAGTTATATCCTTTCTGACTGATATATAGTTGCATATGTTGGATTTTATGCTTGTGTTTGTGTCGTTTATTGTATGTGCAGGTGTCCATTCATGGAGATCGTGGGGATTGTGATCTGTTGGAGCAAAGGAACGGGAGCACCACCTCTTCTACAAGCACTAGTGTTGGAATCCAGGTAGGCCTTCATCATTGGTCTTTTAATTTGCAATTAGGAACTTGCGTTGTAGTGTTGTATGATTGTTGCTAGACCCGTTCTGGGCTAGTAGGGATTGCCTCGATCCGTAGAGGGGATTTACCTCCTCAACAATTTGGCAACTCCGCTGGGGAGCTTGTCTTGCCTTTTTGGTTGTTTCTTGGTTTTCACTTGCTTGGTCAGCTATCTAGGTTGAGTTCTTTTGCTGTTTCTTGCCTCTTGGTTTACTTGGTTATTGTTGGCCTAGCTTTGGATTGCTTATTTTTTATTTTTGCATAGCAAACTTGACTAGCACGCTTTTATAGCGTAACAGTCGTGACAATTGGTGCTATTTGCTCATATACAACCCGCGCCAATCCTTAAAAGGTGCTAATTGCAGCCTGATAGTCGCGCCAGGCCTGGGAACTTTTAAAGTTTGCTTGGTTTTAAGCCTTCTGAGCTTGGTCTTTGTTTTGAGGTACATTTTCTCGACTGCTTGAGTGTGTTGGAGTCTTGTTTGACTAGTTTCAACCTTTACCCTTTGGGTGTTTTCCATTTTCTATCGATTTCACGTTTTAGCCCTAGGGAATCTAGTGCCTTTGTGTGTCGAGCCTTCCTTAAGAGTTTTTGGTCTTCTATTGGTCCAGTCAACTTTCTAATTGCTCCCTTGCACTCGTTCCATTGCATTGTTTGAGTGACCTATCTCTTTTTCACTTGAACTCCACTTTGGGCCTAGATTACACGGCTCATTTGTGTCTTTGGGACTTTTCTCGTTTTTGAAGGATTGCTTTGTGATTTAGGGATTTGATTGTGCTTGCATTGAGTGGACTTTGCTTGTATTTACTCTTTCATTATTGTTTCTCAAAGTTTTTTAGTGCATCTTGCCATCAACATTAAAAAGAAAAACAAATCTCTTTTGCTTTTGATTAGTTAATGTGAATTAGAGCTTTTTGTTGTTATTAGTGATTAGTGACTTTGAAAGAAAAGTTTGTTAATTTCCATTAGCTGCATTAGAGATATTGTTGGTTGTTTTATGATCATTTTGTTTTTGTGAAAGCTCTCAACTCTCTCATAGCTAGCATTCATCGAATGAAATGATATATTGTGGCATATAGTTTGCATTTAGGAAATTTTGAGACATTACATACGGTAAGGCCTGAAAACTAAACATAATCCAAGATCAACTTTAAAATGAATTGAATGAATCTAACAATGCATTGGAACATAACGCACACAATTTAGAGGTCTAGGCTAGAGACGTGCTCTGACGTTGTTAAACCTAGTCACTTTTGTTTCCACTCAAGGTTGGGTGATTCCTCCTTCTGTGACTCAATAGTGGTCTAGTCGATTTGTTCCCACGTCCCGTCAAGTATATTGGGGAGACCCCACTAGGTTATCTTCTTTATCCATAGGAAGCTTGTCTTGCCGCCTATGACACGTAACGCACCAACACAACATTCGGGAAGATGACTGTCGTACGGAAAGTCCTTTGGTTTTCATATGGTTTACAGGTGTATATGCAGTTTTACGGATTGTCTGGTAACCTTTTGCCTGTTCTCCAAAGTAGTCACTTTTGATCCTTTTCGGACTCCCTAAAAGAAAAGGCTCATTTGAGCATTTGTCACTTTGGGCTCATTAAACATTCGAAGGTGACTAGAGTCATCTTTTTGTCCTTTTCTTGACTCTTTAAAGATGAAAAGGTCAAGTTATGTCCTTGTGTCTTAAAATTTATTCGGCCACGTTCAAATTTACCTTGTTAGATCTTATTTGTGTTAGCTTGAGTAGGGTCCTTTCTCGTCAGTTTGCCTAGAATTTTTGAATCTAATCATCCTGGCAGAATCATCGATCCCGTCTCCCATCCCAAGTGACCAAGGGTCTCCTTCTTCTGCTGCTCCTGAGACACCGGTTGTTAGTGGTACTCTCCCTGTTATTCCGAGTATCCAACCACTGAACTCCCGTGCTCCAGAAGACGATTTTGAAAATATCCATTGGAACCCTATTTGGGAGCATTTCGAAGAGGATACTCCTTTTACTCCTACTGGTGTTTTGGTCCCAATGTCTTCCTCTGATATGGATGACACATCCTCCATCGCGAGTGAAGCATCCGTTGCGAAGAGTGTTGAAACTCCTATCTTGGTGGAAACACCACCCTTCAATGTCACCCCTCTCGGTGTCACGTTGCCCTTACACTATAGGGCTTTAAGGGATGTCATTGGTTCTAGGAACTCTTTTTCGGGTACCATGTGGGATCACAACATCACTCCCACTTCGGGATCTTTTATTCCTCAAATTCACAATACATCTGTCACTTCAGTCCCGACTATTCCAACTATCTGTGTAGCTTCTTCATCGCCTGTTGTTAGTGTCGTCATTGCATCCTCGGTTGTGACCACTGTTGCTGGTCAGTCTCACGGTTCGATAAATAGTGGCCAGTCGGTACCTACATCTGGAGTTGTTGGTCCTACACTTAGTGCCCCACCTTCTTCTGGTTCCATTCAAGCAGGGGGGGCATAAGATCAGTATTTGTAAGCCATCCAGAATCCGAGCTTGCAAGGTCCATTTCATTACTATGATCCCATAGGGCATCATCTTTATCTTGGATCCTTGCCATCTCAGCCTGCAGTTGAGGTCTCAGTCTCGTTAAACGTTGCTTGGGGTACCACTCGTTACGGTGGTGGCCAAGCACACCCTGCAGATCAAGGACCGCCTTATCACAGACCACCTTATCAAGGTCAACCGTCTTACATGCAGCCTTCTTATGGGCAGCAGTATTACAGGCAATCTTATCCAGGGCAACCTGGAGGCCCACAAGGACAACCCTTTCAGGGACAACCTTCGGCCTATGGTGGTCCATATTTTACTTATCTTGGGAAACCTCTGGAAATCCAGGACAACCTTATATGCAACAAGGACAACCTGGGGTCCAGCAGGGGTACCCTTCTAGTCAACCCTCTAGAAATCTAGGACCACCTTATATGCAACAAGGATAACCTGGGGTCCAGCAGGGTTACCCTTCTGGGCAGGGTGGTTAGCCTTATGTACAGTAAGGCCAACCCACTGTCTAGTCTGGTTAACCATCTGGACAAGTTGGTCAACCTCAAATTCAATCAGGCCAACCAACTGTCCAGTCCACTCAGCCATCTAGTCCATCAAGACAACCCTCGATTGTGCAAGGACAACCCAACACCCAGCAAGCTCAACCTTCTAGGTAGGTGGTTCAATCTCAAGCTCAACCAGCGCAACCTTTTGGCCAGGTGGCTCAACCCCAATCCTCTCAAGGACATCTTTCTGGGCCTGCTCAACCGAGCATGCAAATGGTTGTTGCTTCTCAAGCTCCACCCGGTTTCCAGCCCCAGGCTGGGCCCCAGACCCAAGCTGGTCTTCAAATGCAAGTTGGGTTTCAATCTCAACCACCTTATCAAGTGCAGCCTAGACCCCAGGCTCAGTATGGAGCCCAGAAACCTTATGGTTTCCAGCAATCCCAGGGGCAAGCTTAGTTTGCCTCGTACCAAAATTATCAACAAATGCAGGTGACTCCTTATCAGAATTACCAGCAACAGTATGTTGCTCCTACAGGTCAAGTTTGTAATCAATGGGGTGCTGGGGGGAAAATCCAGGGTCAACCATCCAGTTATGGCTATAACCCCTATGGACAAAATCCATACAGACAGAACCCCTATGGGCCAGGTCCGTCTGGACAAAATCAATGGGGGCAACCAACAACCGGTTGGAACCCTGGTGCTACCCCTTACCCACGGCCACAGATGTCCTTCAATTCTCAGTTACCTTTCTTAGCAACATTGGAACTGCCAGATGTGTCCAAATTGACTAATGATCCTATTCTTCATAATCCATTATGGCCACCAGTTCCAACCAAGATTCCTGGCGATTGTCCCAAATTCAATGGCAAAGCGGGAGATGACCCCCAAGCCCACGTTATGACTTATCATCTCTGGTGTTCATCAAATTCGTGGCTTGACGATTTAGTCCGGCTCCACCTTTTTCAAAGGACTCTCACTAGATCTGCTGCTAAGTGGTATATTGAGCTAGCTTGTGGATCTTTTCAAAATTTTAACTCGTTGGCGATGGCATTTTTAACCCTTTTTCAGTTACCAATTCAGTATCAGATAGGAACGCATCTCCTCACGTCTCTTAAACAGGACACGACCACGCACATCTCCGATCATATACATGAACAGAGGCGGCGTTGTCATTTGATTAAGTTTTGGATTCCTGATCAGCTCTTGATCGATTGGTTTACGACCTCCTTTGTCCTTGCAATCACACGGGACATTGCTATGGGGGCATGTGTAATTGAAGAGCAGGCTATTATGCGTGCTCAGTACCTTGACTTGGTTTATTCCTAGTCTGGTACCCTATATGATTATTTTCCTAATGCCCCGAGGCCCAGAATGTCCAAAACTCCGCTAAAGCCATCTGTTGATGGTGTCATTGGATCTATAAATCTGTCCTCTAAGAAATCTTCCGCGAACCCTGGGAAGCAAAAGTCAAATGCTTTGAACGAAAATACTTCTCAGGCTGTGTCTAATTCTGGTAATACTTCTGAGGTTAATGCCATCCAGTCCACCACGGCGGATAAATCCTCGAAAGGAAAAAAGAAGGGAAAAGGGAAAAATAAAGCTTATCAACCCAAGCAGGATTCCCCTAAACCTCCACCCGAGGAAGGAGCCAAATGCAAACCCAAGTATCCTTGTCTTATCTGCGACGAGGATCATTACACCAAAGACTGCCCAAGGCAGTCCGAAGTTAGTAGCTTGTTGAAAGGTGCTCCTGGGACTCCTGCGGTGCTGAAAGAAACTTTCCCCTCGCAACAAACGAAAATGGTGGCTGACCCATCCCAATCTTCTTCTCCCTTTGGTTCTCAAGTGTTCATGGCTGGAATGATTCCCATTCATATTACTACTTGAGCAAAAGAATATCCGTCACTTGCCAGGAAAGAGCCTGAGGTCCCCTCAAGCGCTCCTTTGCCCAGTTCTGGTCCACTCCATATCGAGAGACCTAGCACTGACACGCCTATTCGACCCCCTCCTAAAGGTGTACTCCGGAGATCTTCTTACAACCCTAATGCTTGTGCTGCCCAGCACTACAGTGTCGTTGAAGAATTAGCTGAGGCTCCGTCAGCTATGTCCGCTCTAGAAGTTCTCCAGAGCTGGCCCCCCCAGAGGAAGTCCTTGCTATCGATCATCGGTGGCATCGACCCGACCGACTCAGATTTGATTACTTTTGATCTCGAGAGCCATGTACTGAGACTACCTCACCAGATTGCCTTCCTTATCCAGGTCATCATCAATTCTAAAACGATTCATCGTATGGTTAATCATGAAGGCACTTCAACTTGCATTTTGTCTGTTGCTTGTTACAAGGCTATTGGTTCTCCGGCCTTAAGTCAGTCTCCTACAACCTTGGAAGCCTTTGACGGGAGAGAGTCTCACCCTTACGGTATCCTCCAATGCTTGCCTATTACTTTGGAAGGGAAGACTGTCGAAGTGGAAGTTGAAGTCGTTGATGCTAGTCTAACTTACAACCTCCTTTTGGGCCAAAGCTGGACATATGCCATGCAAGTCTTGGCTTCATCTCTATTTCGTGTCATTTGTTTCCCTCATCAAGGGAAGAATGTCACAGTAGACTAGCTCTCTTTCTTCGCCTCCTTTTCTGAAGGCAACATGCCTTTTGTGGAGCATACCTCCATTCCATTAGAGAGTGTGGGAGTTGGGCACTTTAAAGATCCTTCCCTCATGGGTGTCTTTTCACTCCTGCCTCCGAACGTCGCTCCTCCTTGGGTTCTTCCCCCCATCGACCAGATAAAATCATGGGGCGATGAGATGCCGTTGAGTCCTGCCGAGCTCAACTACGTCAAGATCGTTTCTATATCGGCTCCTCCTCCTGAATCTACTTCTTTGAGTAGAGCTCTTGACTCGTATGCTCATTCCCCTTGGCTTGGAAACTATGCTTCTTCGGATCCTTTAAAGGAAATATTTCCCTCTGATGAAGCCATTATAGAGACTATGTCTCTCGAGGAACCCCCTTGGTACAATCTTCACCATCGTTCCTCGTTCCTCCCTACCCATCGGGAAATGCTTGCTTGTCTTGAGCGGTTTGCTCGTTGTCTCCCCACACAACCCCTTCAGACACCCATCCAAGTATATCAAGTTTCCTTTGAAGGGAACATGGGAATCATCACGCAAACCCAGCCGATCGACATCTCTATTAAGCCAGGGATTGTCGAGCATATCCATGTTGGAGTAACTTGTACTCCTGAGGAAATTCAGCTTTGTACTGGTCCTTTTGGTGAATTTCGTGATGTGTTTGCTTGGTCTTATGAAGAAATGCCTGACATTGACCCAAGTATCATGGTGCATGAGATACCCACATATCCAAGAGCTAAGCATGTCCGACAGCGTTTACGCCCTGTGCACCCTCGAAAGGCTGCAGCCATTAAAGCGGAAGTCGAAAAGCTTCTCAAGGCTGGTTTTATCTACCCCATCCCACTCATAGATTGGGTTTCCAATATTGTCCCTATGAATAAAAAGCAAGGTACCATCAGGGTCTGTGTTGATTACCGTGATATTAATCGAGCATATCCGAAGGATAACTACCCCACACCCTTCATTTACCAACTCATTGATGAGTGTGACGGAAGTGAAATATACTCGTTTATGGATGGTTTCTCTGGTTATAACCAGATTAATATCGCGCCAACCGATCAGCACAAAACCGCCTTTATCTATCTGTGGGGCACTTTCGCCTATAAAAAGCTCCCTTTCTGTTTGAAGAACGTCGGTGCTACCTTCCAAGGCGTGATGTCTTATGCATTCCATGATATTCGACACATCGTGCAACCTTACCTGGATGATCTACCAACTCATTCAGCTAAGCGTCAGGACCATCCTGCTCATCTTCGCGAAATCTTTCTACATTTTTGACACTACCGTATTTGGCTCAACCCGCATAAGTGTGTCTTCTGCGTAGAGTCTGGCAGACTTCTCAGGTTCATCATCTCCCGAGAGGGCATCCGTCTGGACCCCCTTAAGGTCGAGGCCATTCTAAATCTTCCTCCCCCTGCTTCTTTGCAGCAATTGCAGAGCTTATAGGGCAAAGCGAATTTTTTACAACTCTTCATTCCGAACTATGCTGAGGTGGCAAAAGGTTTTACGTGGTTACTAAAGCGGGACACCCCTTTTTGTTGGGATGCTGCCGCTCAAGAGTCCTTCGAGCACCTCAAGGCTCTCCTTGTTTCTGCTCCTTTGTTGCATCCTTCTGATTATCATCATGATTACACTTTGTATCTGGCTACTGCCAATACCACTATTAGCATGGTTCTTATTTAAGATGATGATGATGACATTGAGCACGTCATTTATTATCTCAGCCGCAACCTATTAGATATGGAATCTCGATACACTCACATCGAGAAGTTGGCATTGGCCATCGTTTGTGCTGTCCAACACTTCCGCCATTATATCTTGTTGAGTACAACGACAGTGATTTCTGATTGCAACCGAATGATGTACATCCTGTCGCGTCAGCTGCTGGGGTGCAAGTACTCGAAGTGGATTGTGATCCTCCAAGAGGTCGACTTGAAATTCACTACTGCCAAGTCCAAGAAATCCCTTGTCTTTGCTGAATTGTTGCGCTCTTTTCCATCTCTTACCGCGCCCTCTCGGTTAGAGGACCATATTCCAGATGAAACCCTCTTCTTAATCAGCACCCTCGATCCCTGGTACGGGGATATCATTGTCTATTTACAGACGTCCTCTTTTCGTCCCAAGACATCTAAGGATGCTCGACGATGGATTCACCATCAATCTAAACCATATCACATTATTGAGGACACCCTGTACCGTCTCGGCATTGACTTCTCCGCCGATGTTTAACACTCGAGGAAGCTGAGCGAGTTTTAAATGACTGCCATTCTAGCGCCTGTGGTGGTCACATGTCCAGATATGCTACTGCTCATAAAATCCTCCGTGCTGGTTACTTTTGGCCCTCCATCTTTAAGGACTGCAGTTTTGCCATCCGCTCTTGTCACGAGTGCCAAATCTACCGATGGAAGATGCGTGTGCCCCCCGCTCCACTACACCCCGTTGTTACCGTCGACCCTTTTGCAAAATGGGGCATTGATTATATGACCTGTAACCCTCACTCGGCTGGGGGGCATGGTTATATCATCATTGCCGTTGATTACTTCACAAAATGGGCCGAGGCGATGCCCACATTATCTGAAGATGGTCACATCGCGGCGCAGTTTTTATTTAATCATGTTATCTCACAGTTCAGAGTCCCTCAGGCCATCATCACTGATCATGGCAAGCATTTTCTTAATCATATGATGACAGAGCTTACAACCCAGTTGGGCTTATGGCACGATAGTTTGACTCCATACTATCCTCAGGCCAACGGCCAAGTAGAAGCTGTCAACAAGGTTCTAGTTACAATGCTTCAATGAACCATTAGCATGCACAAGTCCAACTGGAACTTGATGTTGTTCTCTGCCTTATGGGCCTACCAAACCTCTGTGAAGGATGCCACCGATTTCACTCCTTTCCAATTGGTTTATGGACTAGAGGCTACCCTTCCCATCGAGTGTGAAATCCCTTCTTTAAAATTATCCATCGAATTACTCCCCGACACTACTCCGGTAGAGGAACGCCTTCTTTACCTGGAGTGGCTAGATGAAATCCGTTGACTAGCCTCTCTAGCTATCGAAGCACAGAAGAAGAGAGTGAAAACTCACTTCGATTACACTGTACATCCTCGTTCTTTTGTTGAGGGAGATTTAGTCCTGCTCTACGATCAAGCCAATGATAAGTTGGGGGCAGGCAAATTTGAGCCCATGTGGCACGGGCCTTATATTATAAAGAGAGTTTTGCAAAAAGGGGCCTATGATCTAATTGACTATGAAGGGAATCCTCTGGATAAGCCCCAGAATGGGCTTTACTTGAAAAAGTATTATGCGTGAATTCTAGGCACTCTATTTTGTACATACGTGTGCTTTAGCAAGTATGTTGTGTGTGCATGTTTTCATGTTTTTGGCTTAGTGTGTCGGCATGATTGCTGCTTATTGTGTCCTTTTTCTTCTTGTACAGATTTCTGGTTTGCCTTACGTTGGTTTTGCCGATGGTGCCTCCCATAGTACACGCAACCTGTCTTCTGCGGCATGGGTGATATACGATCCTCATGGCGAGCTAGTAGACCTTCAAGGGGTTTGTCTAGGATGTACCACGAACAATGTTGCTGAGTATAGTGTTGTGATTGAGTTACTGGACGAGGCAATTAATCTCGGTATTCGAACATTGGTTGTGAACCTGGACTCTCAGCTTGTCTTCCACCAGCTCAATGGGCGATATTCCGTCAGAGACCATCAGATTCTAAGGTTATATCTACGTTTTAAGTTGTTAGAAAGGAATTTTGATTTCATCACATATCAACATATTCCAAGACGATTTAATACGTTAACTGATGCATTGGCGAATTATGTATTAGACAGACATTTGCATAACATGTAATTAAAACAACATAAGAAGCATAAAAAACACAATAAACCATAACCATTTTAAAACCCCAATGTTGTAATATTTTTATATATATATATATGTATATGTCGAAATGTTTGCACAACGTGCATCAAATAGATAAAAAATAATACATGTTCATCTTTATACATCTGGAGACGACATGTCTCTCAAAAAATATGCATGAAAATAAAGCCTAGATGTCTAATCCCTATGGTGCTCATGATAGCACGTTACTGCACGCACTAGGCATCTCAAGAGATGGTGGATGCGACTGGGCACTCCCACTGTATGTCTCTGATACGCTAGTGGGACATCCGCTAGCTGAGCATAATCCAGAATTCCCAGAGCAATACCCTCAAGGTTTTGGATCGGTTCTCCCCCCTCGGCACCCTCTTCCTGAGGGTCCGTTGTAGGCTGGTTTCTCCATGAGATAGGAGACATGCCGGCTGGTCGCTATGGGCAAATGTCTGCATACACATATAAACGTTGTTAGAACAAACATGTATTAACAAAAAAAATACATAACAAATAAAATCAAAAAGAGGTCATACCCAGCTCCTCATGCCACTCATCTCCCTCCGGCAGTGGGAGATCTGGGTCACCTGTGAAGTCAGTCCCTGCATACGGCCAATCCTCGACCATGATCAGCTAGTGACGAAGCCACCCAAAGAACTCTGGCCTCCAGGACATCTGTTGGCCTCCTCCCCCTCTGGGCATCAGTGCTGCCCAGTGAGCCATTCTCGACTCTCATGGCACCAGATCAGGTACGATGGCCCCTTGGCCCTAAAAGATTGGTAATCGTTCCAGAATGAACATTACCAGAATAGAACCGTAGCCAAACTACTTCAATTTGCCTTGCTTACTTTTTGTAAGATGTCTCTTCTTGTTTGCAGTCACTGTTGTGGCCCAATAAAAGATAGTGGGATTCAGACACTCTTTGGCCAATATGAGTTGGTTTTTTGTTGCCAAGTGGGGTGCCTGCACCCCCGTAGCCCGTGTGATGGTAAATAACACTGCCTTGAGTGTTAGATCCCGAATGGTGGCAATATCCACCTTTGCACTTCTGGATCCGAATTGTGCCCCTAGGCACACTCGTTCCATCACCTTGCCCATCTTTTCGCCAGATGGTCTACTCCTTGTCAATATGGGGATCAGCCCTCTGCGTGACAATCCCGTGATGAAGTAGATGTCAGATACGTCCAGTTCCAACACTTGATCTCGTATTCGGAACACTTGCTCGTGTTCGTCCCAAAGATTGATCAAGTACTGTAAGAGCTCAGGTTGAGCTCGTAAGTAAGGCATCAAGAAGAATTTTTTCAGCCTGCAATTACTGAGGGCATCCATGCAACCTTCGTCTTCCATGGCCAATTCATCCACTCTATCATTCTCCCTCTCTTTCCATTGAACCACCATTTTGCTTGGTTTCCTGCATCCACGTGATCAAACAACCTTGATTAGATATTTGGTAGGTTCAAAATGTGTTCAAATCATTTAAAAATTTGAAATTCAAAAGGAAAAAACACACTCAGCCGTTGGCGCAACTATTTTTAAAACAATCGCGCCCATTGGCGCGGGCCTTTGGAGTATAAAGGCCCATTGGCACAGGTTCGTGCCTGTTGGAGAGGTAAATCCCCTCTACGGATAGAGGCGATCCCTACTAGCCCAAAGGGGGTCTAGCAACAATCAAACAATGCTACACCGCAGGTTCCTAGTTGTAATTAACAAGTGGGTACAAGTAACCTACTTGGATTCCAACGCTATGTTCGTCGAAGAGATGATCCTCTCGCTCCTTCGCTTCAGCCGATCACAGTCCTCCACTATCCTCGTGGGCGGACACCTGCACGAGCAAAGAGAGAGAAAACACAAGCGTAAAATCTACTAAAAACAACTATGTATCAGTCAGGAAGGATACAATTTACATTAATCATTCATAGGACAAATGGAAATGGAACCATAAGAGTAGTC
>APFE031638007.1:29081-41408 GCA_000404065.3 Pinus taeda
TTATAAAGGAGAAGGAGTCTCCATGAATAGGTAAAGGATGAGCTTTCCCCCAAGATAAGTGGATGGTTAGTCGAACAGACATACCAGAGAAAGGATGGCGACCTCAACAATGCTAACAACCAAACCTGGAGTCCTCTGGAAGGTTGGTTGTTAGAACAAATTCGCCTAAACAGAATCAGCATGGGTGAGAAACTGAGCTGGCGCGCTGATATCGCAGATCTATTATAGAAGAGGTCTGGTCAGCGCTCAATAGTACGAGCGGAGGGCGCACTGTCCGTAAAATTGGACCAGCGCGGAAAACACGTGTGCTTCCGCGCTGGCAGTGCAGCAGTTACATTAGCCTCCGCCTGTCAGCGCGGTTATTAAACAAACATACGCGATGATTTAATTAACTTAGGCAAAGAGGGTTTTTGAGCCATTTCAGAGGGCATAGGCAAGGTGAATGTGGTTTTATAGCACAGTAGGGAGACTGACATGATGGCAGTGACATTTTACTATGTAACAGATGCCCCCTAAAGCATGAAGCCCGAGAGAGTGGGAGGGGTGAAATGCTTTACAAGACTGCTGGACTGGAACATCACCAGGAAGAAACTGCAGGCGGATACAACTGATATGTCAATTACATGTAGTCTAGGCATGGGCGCAGCCATCCAAAAGACATGTGAAAGAAAGGTCTGTGGCGTGGACGCAGCCACCCAGCTGAAGAGACCATAATGATAAGAGGTATGGTCGCAGCCATCCTTAAGAGACTCAGGTATGGTCGTAGCCATCCATGGATGAGTCATGTAATGATGTCCCACAAAATTGCAACCTGGCCCACAATGGACTGGAACTAGGGTCTTGCGCTCCATCTGAACCTGAACAAAGTACAAGTTCAAACATGTGAATATAGGTGTCGAAGTTGAACATGTTTGAACATCGTCTGATTACCAGCCAATGATGGAAACTGTTAATAGACGCGAGAGGGGCCACCAATCATGACGATGGTCCTCAAGGTACTGTAGGTACAATCCACGGCATGTGAATGAATGAGCCGGCGTCGAACACCCGCAAAGTCATTCGATCGGAGGCCAACGATGAAAACCTCGCGTCGAACATGAAGAACCTGCCATTGGGGCATGCAGGCTCCAAGGTACCTGAAGGGAGTCTCTAGGTCACTCCTGGATAATGAGCTGAAGTCGACAGGAAGTGATCTTTATCGAAGGTGGGCCATAATGTTTCACACATCATCGACACGAGATGGGTAGAGACAAGTTTGTTTCGTGCAAAATATCAGAGGGAGGTTATACTTGCAGAGGCCAACTTCCTCTTGAACATATCGGTGGCACAACGACAGATTTGGCAGTATTTGGGGGTCAAATGATCAGAGGTCGTAATGGAAGGACAATCAGCAGATGAGTGGCCAAATAGGATAACCCAAACCCACGAAGGCAAAAGTGAAGCGAGATGAGATGTCCCCACCCAGACACGAATGCAAACAGTGCCATGTTCAAGAGCGACATACTGTCGACGACGACGATTATGGTTCCTTTATTTCCCCCACCATTTCTGGTGAGTACCCCGATTATTTTTGGATGACAAGCTTGACGGGGATAGCATATGCTTGGAGAGCGTCATTTCGACGGGGTCCGATGTCATTAAATTTTAACGAGTTTGACAAAGGAGGAACTCGGCGTCTTTTCATGTTTAGAGAGTTTGAAAAGACAGCTGAAAAGGAAACTCCAAGGGGGTGCTTTTTCATAAAGTTGTGTCCCTCGAGCCCAAAAAAGTATAAAACGATGCTCGAAAGAACCGCCCGATCATTACGATCGAGGAGTACTTTTCGTGAATAGTGACATCGACCCGAAAAAGTAAAAAAGCGATCGATACCACGTCGTTTTAGCACCGATAACGAGCGCGAAACAACAAACACCCGACAATCTTTGTTATTTTAATCGGTCGAAAAAGAGCTTTAAAATGACCGCCTCTCATTCCTTTAGACGAGCTGAGAGGAGGCTCGGCAATCTTTTCTTGTTTCATGTCGGAAAAGAGCTTAACGACGACATTTTTTTTGGACCAAGTGCATATGAATCCACCGCGACCTTGCTGGTTCCGAGGACCTGCACAAGACAAATACCCACATAAACCTGTTTGATATGTCGAAAAATCATAACAAAACATGCATTAAGACATAATTAATCACATCTGGATGAATCTATGGCAAAACTATAGTAAAAACCCACATTTATAGAAAATTTACTATAAATAGGAGGTTTGTAAAATCATTTTTACCATTTTACCATTGGAGCTCTAAAGAACGTTGAAATACTACAAAGTTGACGGAGCTGATTCTTTCTCATCCGGATGCCGATTTCCCAACCGTTGATTCCAGGTAGGTCCCTCTTGTCCTGCTCTTCATTTTGATCATGTTTTTATGCAAATCCACCGTGGGATTTGGCCGTTTGGCCAAATTCTTTGAATGTTGGAGCGCTCTCGGTCAGCGCGGTTTTCCCTATCGGGTCCGCGCTGATCGGGTTTTCCAACATGCACCACCGTTTGGGTCAGCGCGGAAAACATGTGTCCTTCCGTGCTGACCCAGAAGAAAAACACACTGGTGGCCATTTCCATCGCGACTGTTTTAGAAACAATCGCGCTGGCGCCATGACATATCAATTTTTCAAATTTAATTGCTATTTTTCACATGCAGGCTTCCTAATGAGTTTTGGGTGGTTTTGCAGGGCATAATGGCTTTTACATGGCAGGAGAGGGACCATGATAACGCTGATATTGCCGCTTTCACCGATGCCGGATGCCGCAATGCAATGCGGGCATGCGGTTTGATGAAATTCTTCCTCACTCCGCGGTTGAGAGCTCAACCGGACTTGCTGGAGCTGTTGATTAGAGCATGGAACCCAGTGGATGGGAAATTCACCATCCGGGGTCGAGACATTGAGTTCGACTCCACTGATATTTATTTTTTGACTGGGTTGTCTTGCCGAGGCACGATGCCTGTTCTGGAGGGGCAGCGTCCTAGCGACGAGATGCTAGATCAGCTGATGGCTCGTGTCTGCCCACAGGCGGTCAAGACACGGAGCGGGAAGGTTAACATCCCGTCGGTGGGTGTTGGTGAGCATGCCGACATAGTCCTTCGCACCATACTTTTTCTGGTTACGCGGGCAGCGGGGAGCCTGGCGAACCATGAGGCCTCAAAGGCCAATCTCTTGCTGGCTCTGGATTGCTTACAGCCCACGATCTTCAACTGGGTGGTGGCTGTGACAAACAGCATGAAGAGACAACTGAACAACTGTCAACGCGGAGAGTCGAAATAGTTCGGTTATGGCTCTCTTCTGCTACCACTCATGTTTGAGCGGGTGCTGGCCCTCCGGTTACAGACCATGGTACTAGACCCGCCACGCAATGCACAGGAGACGAGGGCCACCAAGTGGTCCCGGGTCATGCCTCGCGGAGGTGGTGGACGTTCAGTGTCCTGGGGCCTCTGCTTCAGAGAGTGGCTAGAGAGCCAGGTCATTTTCATCGAGGACTGGCCGTATGCCGGTATCGACTTCCGTGGTGACCTAGACATGCCGTTGCCTGTGGGAGAGTAGTGGGACGATGGAGGTATGACACTTGATTTTTTCATTTTCATTTATGATGTTTTTGTATTTTTCATGTATATGTCTTAATAAATGCTCATGCTGTGCAGATGTAGGACCTGAGAGACCCCTCGGCCTAGCATCAGAGGCACGGCGGGTAGATCAGGGTGCTGGTACCTTAGCCTTAGCTCCTGCAGGAGGTGACCAGGCAGAGACCGTGGTTCACAACCTGGAGGGGTTTCTAGCAGGAGTTCCAGACTATCGGGGGCTCGAGGAGGTCCCCTTGGCCGCACAGATCCATACAGTGGGTGTGGAACCCAGGATGCACCGCTTATTGAGGCGGATGGCACGAGCGGTGGCATGCTACAGAGAGCATAACCCACCACAGTAGATGCCTAGGTTTCATTTCTACTGTTATTTTTGAGAGACATACGTCTCAGATGTACTGAGAACGTTTGGATTCATGAGACATATACACTTATTTTTTGAGCGCCTTAGTGCGCCACACGATATATATATATATATACATGGTGTTTTTATTGCATCTTATGTTTCTTATGTTTATGAATTTACATATTTCGTAAATGTCTGTCTAATACATAGTTAGCCAATGCATCAGTTATAGCATTAAGTCTTCTTGGAATGTGATGATAAGTAATATAATCAAAATCTCTTTCCAATAACTTAACACGTAAATACAACCTTAATATGCGATGGTCTCTGACGGAATATTGTCCATTGAGTTGGTGAAATACAAGCTGTGAATCCAAGTTTACAAGCAATGAGTGGATTCCGAGGTTAATCGCCTCGGCCAATAATTCAATTACAGCACTATATTCAGCTACATTGTTCGTTGTGCAACCTAGACACACACCTTGAATGTCTACCAACTCACCATGAGGATCGTAGATCACCCATGCCGCAGACGACAGATTGCGAGTGCTACGGGAAGCACCATCAGCGAAACCAACGTAAGGTGATCCAGACATCTGTTCAGAAGCAAAAGACACAATAAGCAGCGATCACGCCGGCTCACTAAGACAAAATAAAAACAAAGACACACACACACAAAACATACTGAAAAAGGCATATGCATGTAACAATAAATGAAAGAGTGCCTGGACTCAGGCGTAGTATTTTTTAAGATATAGCCCATTACGGGGTCGGTCCAGGGGATTGCCTTCATAGTCGATCAGCTCGTAGGCACCTCTTTGTAGTACTCTTTTTAGAATGTAGAGCCCATGCCACATTGGCTCGAGTTTGCCTGCTCCCATCTTATCACTAGCCTGATCGTAGAGCAGCACCAAGTCACCTTCAACGAAAGAGCGAGGATTAACCGAGTTGTCGAAGTGAGTTTTCACTCACTTCTTTTGAGCTTCTATAGCAAGGGAGGCTAGACGGCGTGTCTCATCTAGTCTTTCCAGGTAGAGAAGCCGCTCTTCTGCAGGGGTAGTCTCGGGAAGTAACTCGACGGCTAATTTTAACAAAGGAATCTCACACTCAATTGGAAGGGTTGCCTCCAGCCCATATACTAGCTGAAAAGGGGTGAAGCCGGTGGTATCCTTCACGGAGGTCCGGTAGGCCCACAACGCGGAAAACAACATCAAATGCCAATTAGACTTGTGCATGCCGACAGTTCTCTGAAGCATCGTGACCAAGACTTTGTTCACGGCTTCAACCTGACCGTTGGCCTGAGGATAGTATGGAGATGAACTATCATGCCTAAGTCCAAGTTGGGTTGTCAATTCGACCATCATGTGATTACGGAAATGCTTCCCGTGATCAGTGACAATGGCTTGTGGAACTCCGAACCGAGAAATAACATGGTTGAAAATAAACTGCGCCGCCGTGTGACCATCTTCGGACAATGTGGGCATCGCCTCGGCCCATTTTGTGAAGTAATCGACAACAACGATGATGTAACCGTGCCCCCCGGCCGAGCGAGGGTTACATGTCACATAATCGATGCCCCACTTAGCAAAGGGGCCAATGGTCACTATGGGGTGCAGAGGGGCAGTAGGAGCACGCATCTTCCACTGGTATATTTGGCATTCGTGGCATGAACGGACGGTGAGAATGTAGTCCTTAAAGATGGAAGGCCAGAAGTAGCCAGGACGAAAGATTTTTTGTGTGGTAGCGTATCCAGAGATGTGACTGCCACAAGCACTGTAGTGGTAGTCATTTAGAACTCTCTCAGCTTCTTCGAAGGTGAGACACCGACGAAGAACTGAATCAACCCCAAGGCGGTATAGGGTGTCCCCAATTATGCGATACGGCTGAGCTTGGTGAGGGATCCGCCGACGAGCATCTTTCGAAGTCTCGGGGCGGAAGGAGGACGTCTGTAAATAGATGATGATGTCCCCGTACCATGGATCGAGGGTGCTGATCAGGAAAAGAGTTTCGTCTGGAATCGATTCCTCTATCTGCGAGGAAGCAGCGGTGGATGGTAAGGAGCATAGTAGTTCAGCAAAAACAAGTGATTTCTTGGACTTGGCTGCAGTAAATTCCAAGTCGAACTCTTGGAGGATCACGATCCACTTTGAGTACTTGCCCCCCAGCAATTTTCGTGAAAGAATATATGTCATGGGGTTGCAATCTGAAATCACTGTAGTAGTACGCAACAGAATGTAGTGGCGGAATCGTTGGACAGCGCAAACCGCGGCAAGAGCCAACTTCTCGACGTATGCGTATCGAGTTTCCGTGTCTAATAAGTTGCGACTAAGATAATAGATGACATGCTCGATGCCATGATCATCGTCTTGAACCAGAACCATGCCGATAGTAGTATTGGCAGCAGCCAGATAGAGCGTATAATCACGATGGTAGTTCGGAGGCTGCAACAAAGGGGTGGAGACCAGGAGCGTTTTAAGATGAGTGAATGACTCCTCGGCTATGGCATCCCATCGGAATGGGGTGTCACGCTTCAGTAACTGGGTGAATCCCTTTGCCACTTCGGCATAGTTTGGTATAAATCGTCTTAGAAAATTTTCTTTTCCCTGCAGACTCTGTAATTGCCGCAAAGTTGCAGGGGGAGGGAGATTCACGATTGCCTCGACTTTCAGAGGATCCAGACGGATGCCCTCTTGGGAGACGATAAACCTGAGTAGCCAACCTGATTCTACGCATAAGACACATTTATGTGGATTTAAACGAATATTATAATGTCTGCAACGAAGAAAAATTTCACGAAGGTGCGATGGATGGTCTGCACGTTTAGCTGAATGAGCCAGGAGATCATCCAGATACGGCTGTACGATGTGTCTTATATCATGAAAAGCGTACGACATCGCACATTGAAAAGTAGCACCGGCATTTTTAAGGCCGAAGGGGAGCTTTTTATAAGCAAAGGTGCCCCAGGGACAGATGAAGGCCGTCTTATGTTGATCTTCCAGAGCAATGTTGATCTGGTTGTAACCAGAAAAATCATCCATGAACGAATAAATCTTGCTACCCACACACTCGTCAATGAGTTGATCAATAAATGGAGTGGGGTAGTTGTCCTTTGGACAAGCTCGGTTGATATCATGGTAGTCAACGTAGACACGGATGGTGCCCTGCTTTTTATCGACAGGGACAATGTTTGAGACCCATTCTGTCAGTGGGATAGGGTAGATAAATCCTGCCTTGAGAAGCTTTTCCACCTCTGCTTTGATGGCTGCCGCCTTGCGGGGGTGCAGGGGACGCAAACGCTGGCGAATAGGTTTGGCTCCGGGATACGTTGGTATCTCGTGCATGACTATAGATGGATCAATACCGAGCATCTCTTCATATGACCATGCAAAAACATCGTGAAATTCGCGAAAGAGAGCAATATAAACTTGAATTTCCTCCGGAGTGCAGGTCACTCCAATGAAAATATTCTCGACAATCCCTGGTTTGACAGAGATGTCGATTGGTTGAGTTTGCGTGATGTTCCCTAGATTGCCTTCTGACGTTGTATGATAGATTTGAATAGGCGTCTGAAGGGGTTGGGAAGGGAGACATGAGGCAAACCACGCGAGACACAGTAAAGTTTCCTGGGAGGTAGGGAGAAAGGAAGAACAGTGGTGAAGGGGGAACCACGGTCGTTCATCCAGAGACATCGTCTCTATGATTGCCTCATCGGAAGGAAATGTTTCCTTTAATGGATCCGAGGAGGTATATTCTCCTGCCCAAGGCGGAAAATCATCTGAGCCAGGTGCCCCACTCGAGACGGTGGATTCCGCATAAGAAGCCGATGCAGCGACAATTTCAATGTAGTTGAGCTCGGCTGGGCTCAACGGCATCACCTCGCCCCAAGGTTCTCTCTAGTCGATGGATGGAAGGATCCAGGGGTCAGAATGAACCGAGATCATCGAGATCGAGGCGAAGTTGGGAGGTGGGAGGGAAAAAACACCCATAAGGGTGGGTTCTTTGAAGAGCCCGGCTCCCACATTTTCATAAGGCATTGAGGTATGCTCAACGAAGGGTACGTTTCCCTCAGAAGAGGAAGCAAAAAACAAGAGTTGATCCACCGTGACAATTTTCCCTTGATGGGGAAAGCGGATGACACGGAAGAGAGACGAAGCTACAACATGCATAGCGTACGTCCAGCTTCGACCCAGAAGAAGATTATATGTGAGACTGGCATCTACAACTTCAACTTCAACTTCTACGGTTTTCCCTTCTAAGGTAATCGGTAGCCGTTGAAGGATACCATACGGACGAGACTCTCTCCCATCGAACGCTTCCAAGGTCATCGGGGACTGACTCAAGATCGGAGACCCGATGGCTTTCCAACATGCAACAGACATGATGCAGGTCGAGGCGCCCTCATCAATAACCGTACGATGGATCATTTTAGAATTGATGACGACTTGTATCAGGAAAGCTATTTGATGAGGCAGTCACGGCACATGACTCTCGAGATCAAAAGTGATTAAATCCGAGTCCGATGGGTCTATGCCACCGATGGCCGATAGCAAGGACTTCCTCTGGGGGGGGCAGCTCTGAAGGACCTCCAATGCAGACATGGCAGGCGGAGCCTGCGCTAAATCCTCCATGATGCTGTAGTGCTGAGCAGCACGAGCATTTGGGTTATAGGAAGACCTTCTGAGTACCCCTTTGGGAGGGGGTCGGATTGTCGTCTCGGGGCTCGGCCTCTCGATATCAAGTGGGCCAGAGCTAAACGGAGGAGCGCTTGAGGGAACCTCTGGCTCCTTCCCGGTGGACGACGGATAATCTTTAGCTCGAGTAGACACATGGATCGGAATAGTTCCAGCCATGAAGACCTGGGAACCAAAAGGAGAGGACGAAGAAGGATCAGCTACCATCTGGGTCTGCTGAGAGGGAAAGGGTTCTTTCAAAACAGCAGGGATCCCTTGAGCACCTTTCAACAACCGACTAACTTCGGCCCGCTTAGGGCAGTCCTTAGTATAGTGGTCTTCCTCACAAATGAGGCAGGGGTACTTAGGTTTACGCTTAGCACCTTCCTCACCAGGAGGTTTAGATGATTCTTGCTTGGATTGATTGGGTTTATTCTTTCCATTTCCTTTTTCCTTTTTCTTACCCTTAGAGGCTTTGCCTGTCGTAGAAGACTGAACGGCATTCACCTCGGAAGTATTACCAGAAATAACGATGCCCTGGGAAGAGTTCTCGTTGGGTGAACTAGATTTCTGCTTCCCAGAGTTGGATGATTTTTTAGGGGCCTGGGCTATAGAGCCGATGACTCCATCAACAGATGGTTTGGGCGGAGCCTTGGATGTGCCGGGCCTAGGGGTGTCTGGAAAATAATCATACAAAGTACTGGACTGAGAATAGACTAAGTCTAAGTACTGAGCGCGCGCGATCGCTTGCTCTTCAGTTACACATGCCCCCATTAGCGATGTCCCTTGCAATCTGGGTGACAAAGGCGGTATTTAACCAGTCGGTAAGAGGAATCAGTATCAGAACTTAATAACTGCGACACCTTCTCCATCATGAATATGATCAGAGATGTTTAGCTGGCTCTTTTAAGGGACATAAGGAGATGAGTCCCGTCTATACCGAATGAACTGAAAGTGATTCCAAAAATGCCATAGCCTTGAATTGGAAATCATGGAATGATGCACGAGACAATTCGATATACCATTTTGCTGCCGAACCCGTGAGAGTCCTTTGAAAGAGGCGGAGTCGGATCGAATCATCAAGCCATGAGTTCGACGAACACCATAAGTGATACGTCATGACATGAGCCTGAGGGTCCTCTCCGGCCTTCCCATCAAACTTGGGACAGTCACTTGGAATTTTAGTTGGAACTGGTGGCCAGTGCGGATCATGCAGAATGGGATCGTTGGTCAATTTTGACACATCGGGCAGTTCCAACGTGGCTAGAAATGGTAATTGAGGATTAAACGGCATTTGCGGCGGATATGAGGTGGACCCAGAATTCCACCCAGCTCCAGGTTGCCCCCATTGTCCTTGTCCTGATGGGCTAGGTCCGTAGGGGCCTTGTCCATAAGGATTTTGTCCGTAGGGGTTGTTCCCGAAACCGAGTTGCTGGTTCTGCCCCCCAGTGCCCCATTGGTTACCAAATTGACCAGCAGGTTGTTGATAATTCGGTTGAGGATTACCCTACGGTTGTTGGTAATTCTGATAAGGGATGTAAGGATTCTGTCCCTGGGGCTGCTGGTACCCATACTGAGCCTGTGAGACAGGCGGCACTTGATATCCACCAGAATGCATGGGCTGGGATTGGTACCCGCCCAAAAATGGAGGCTGGGCCTGATGCCCGCTAGAGTACGGAGGCTGGGATTGATGCCCGCCTGAGTACGGAGGTCGGGATTGATACCCGCCCTGGTAAGGAGGTTGGGATTGGAACCCACCTGAATACGGAGGGCGGGATTGGTACCCACCTTGATATGGATGCTGGGATTGGAACCCACCTAAAAGAGGAGGTCGGGATTGATACCCGCCTGCATTCTGAGCCGTCTGGCTAGGGGGTCGAATCAGTTGGATTGGGGGCGGCCTTTCTTGTCCAGAAGGTCAAACTTGCTAGGTGAGGGGTGGCCCTTGTGCAACCGAGGTTTGTCCCTGGTGACCAGAGGGTTTCTGGGTGGTAGGCCAGCCTTGCTGCACATAAGGCGGGCCTCCTTGCCCAGAAGGGTTTCCTTGCTAGTTTACGGGTTGACCTTGTTGCCCATGAGGTTGTGCCTGGTTCCCATAGGGCTGCCCTGAAGGGTAGCCTTGTTGGGTACCTGGTTGACCTTGTTGGGTATTGGGTTGTCCCGAGTTTCCTGAAGGTTGCCCAAAATAAGTAAACGCCGGACCACTAGAGACCGAAGGTTGTCCTTGATGAGGTTGTCCTTGTAGGCCTTCTTGCTGACCAAGGTAGTTTTGACCTGTAAACTGCTGCCCATAATCAGGCTGCACGTAAGGTTGCTGTCCTTGGTAAGGTGGTCCCTGCTGTCCTTGTACTGGATGGTACATGCCGCCACCATATCCGGTGGTGCCCCAATCCACGTTCAAAGGAATGGAAATTTCATCACAAGGAATTTGAGGCAGAGAGGTGTACAAACGATGATTCTCGACATCATAGTACAGACCTTGACTATCCAGGTTTTGGACATTACGCAAGTATTCATAAAATGCTTCCTCTTCTGTCATATGCTCAGAAACAGGAGGAGCATCACTTGCGGGGTGTAAAACTCTAGAAGAGGGAGACGGTTCACCACTCTGCGTTGGATCTCGAGATGGGTCTGCGGCGGAAGTGACAGCGGATGAAGCTGTGACTGCACTCACAACTGGAGTTGACACTGCGACACAAACTGTCGGGTTGGTGGGTACTGCTGTAACGGCAGAATGAGGGACTTGGGAAAAAAACCATCCTGTGGTAGGGACGACGTTGTGACCTTCAGAAAAGAACCGATGAGCATCCCGCAGTGACCTGTAATGCCTTGGCACCGTTTGCCCAGAAGACGTGACGGTGTAAGGCATGGAGGTAACAGGGGGTATAACAGGGGATGTTGCCGGGATGGGAGTATCTATATCCGACATAACGGTCGGGCCACTAGACACTGGAGAAGCGTCGCCCATATCGGATGAAGCCATTGAAAATGGAGCACCGACAGGAGTGGCAGGGTGAGACTCGTCAGAGGGTTCCCAAACGGGGTTGTAAAAGAACTCGTAAAAATCGTCTCCTGGAGCTTGAGAATTCAACGGCTGTATGCTTGGAACAATGGAAAAAGCGTCACAAACCGGAGTTTCAGGGGCAACAGAAGATGGGGACCCTTCTTCACTCGGGATCGAGGATGGAGTAGATGGATCCGCCAGGATGTCCCAACAAAGACCCTAAAGGAGCTAACGATAAAACCTACTCAAACTAAACGTGCACAAGATCTAACCAGGAAATATTATCGTGGTCAAATAAATTTTAAGACGCGGGAACCAAACTTGACCTTTTCATGTTTCAAGAGTCGAGAAAAGGACGAAAAGATGACTCTATCGCCTTCGAATGTTTAACGAGCACGAAGTGACAAGACGCTCGCTTACACCTTTTCTGTTAAGCAGTCTGAAAAGGATCAAAAGCTGACTACTCTGGAAGTTCTAGGCAAAAGGTTTACTAAGCAACCCGTAAAACTGCTTATACACCTTGGAAATCATATGAGAACCAAGGACTTCCCGTACTGCAGTCAATCTTCCCGAATGCTGTGTTCAGTGCGTTACGGTTCACAAGGCGGCCAACTCGGCTTCCTATGGATAAAGGTTGCAAGCCTAATGGAGTCTCCCCATATATACTCGACGGTACGTGGGAGCCCAA
>APFE031638014.1:2300-68150 GCA_000404065.3 Pinus taeda
TCCTAAGGATAAAGGATATAGCCTATTGTGGTCTCCCAATATATACTCAATGGTACATGGGAGCACAAGTCTGTACTAACACTTGTCATCTCAAAGTGGAGGAATCACCCAACCAACAATGAAAACAACAGTTACCAGGTTTTATGATGTCGGAATACGTCTCTAGCCTAGACTTCTAGATGTTGTGTGTTAGGTTCCAAAGCGTTTTTAGATTCATTAAATTTATTTTATAGTTGGTCTTGTTTAAAAATTTGCCTTTCAGGTTCACTGCGTGATGTGTATACAATTCCTAAAATGAAGTCTAATATGATAAACAACTGTTTAATCTTCTTTTGGCAGGGAAAATCCTAGCTACTAAGGAAAGAAAATTGAGAGTCTTTCAACAAAGAGCACAAAGCACACACTAAATGCACTGTCCTAAATCAAACCAGGCAGTCTAAATGCAAATGCACATGCATGTATTTTTTTCAACCTTCTTAATGTATAAATGACGATAAGAAAGCTAAGTGCAAATCTGAATTATTTTCAAAGCGACAATACTTAACAAATTTATTTTCAAAATGAAGTGAAGATAAGGGCGACACTTTGTGATTTAGAAATGAAAACTGTTTTTCGACACTTTAAAAACTACTAATTCAAATAATATACAAGAGTAACATTACAATCAACTATCAAGAACAATGGGATTCTCTTCTATGACTGAAAATGACACCTACGACACTTTCAGATTAAGAAACGATAGTTCAACTATGCTACTTCTTTGCAAAAGAGAACTGAAAATGGCGCACAATACATAAAAACACTTACAGTTCTTTACACAATAGAGGTGGAATGATGGAAGAGAAGGGGGTTTTCACATAGATATACTAACCACAGACAGCAAAACTCCTGAATAGAACTGAAAAGAATGAAGAAAAACCAAAGTCTAAAGGTAAAATTAACCTTCCCTGACCATCGCACCTGTCACATAGGGAATCCAGTATGCATCTCACCTACTACACACGGGAAGTGCGATGCATATAGACTGCCTTGAAGGGAGGGTGTGATGGTATCAGTGCGAGACTTTTAACCAGCCTTTGCTCACAATTTGCAATTCAGTTCAGGGATTTAAGCCGAGTAAGTGATGTTCAGTAAATGTAAATCACAGAGGTTAATCTAAGGAGGTTACTAGAGCCACCACTTAGGGCAATTAGAACGTTTACAGCTTGATTGTTCAATTTATAAACAAAACCCGGAGATAAAATGAAGTAGCATTGATCTACTTTGCATTTGTATAACAAATGTAGTTCGAAGGCTAGCTGGCTTGACTTCAGGATCCGTCTGTAAGTTTATAAAACAAACAAAGATAGACTAACAAACAATCTATTTGCTACCCAGTGGAGTTGCCATTTCGTTACCAGGAATAGTGTCCACTTGGAGCTGCTATTAACACTAAGACTGGTAGCTATCTTAGAAACAAACAAGTAAAGACTACTTTCGCTTTCCTTTATGAAAAATAGATAAGAGTGGAGCAAAGGACACCAACCTTAGTCTTGCGCTTGGTTCCTTGCTTGATTCCTCTCCTTCCTGATAGATCTTTGCCGCTTCTTATTCGTCTTCCCAGCTTCAAAGAGCACCTGTGGAATCAAAGCAACATAATACTATCGAAGAACAAATATCTATATTCATAAATAACACAGGACCAGATATGTATTAACCACACAAATGCATATACAATCAAACATACAAGAATGTGGAGGAAAAATTAAATAGCTTTATTAATATCAATAATAGCAAGATGATTACAACCAATAGTTCTGACCCAGCATCATCCTCCAGCAAGAAAGGCCTTCTTCACCTCAAGTAAAGCTTAGATCACCCAACACTATGAAATTTCACCAGAAAACCAACAACACTTCTCTACAAGAAACAAGATTCCAGCCTTTGGATCTCTGTGATGAGGGATCCATATATAGATGATTGTAGGGGGGTGAGTCATCTTTTGGGGTTTTTAATAGTGTCCTCTCTCTGATAGTTCTTGATTCCACTTGGAGACTGATGATCTCTTACTCATCCCTGGTCGAAAACAGAGAGGCAAGTGTCAGAGGGGAAGTTTCTGGAAGATTTGATGATCTTCCACCTCACAAAATGTCTCTACCATTTGTCCATTCTCGCCCATCGCACCCTACAGAGGGGCCATCTAGTATGCATCGCACCCTTTACACTGGGAAGGTGATATGCATCGCACCCTCTGCATTGGGTATTCAGTATTGTCTAGTTTTGACCATTTCTGAGCAGTTTTTAGTGGAGAACTTCTTGGAGATGATGTAATCAGCTGACCTTGTTCCTTTAGGTAGTGAAGAAACACTTTTAGGAACTTAGGAGCCCTCATTTTATGGACATTTATGATTGGGGTTGCAGTGCCCAAAAATTTCTATAACACAGATGTCCGTCTATACCACAATCTGAACTGAGATGTTCCTCTGAGGTATCTCAGCACATGCTTCGTTACCTTCCAAAATAGCTTGGTAGGCTGAACCATAGCTTGAATCAACTAATTCAGGTCATGTGTTCACCAGATACATAAGTGAACCCACCAGCTGTCAATAAATAGTAGTAGCTACTACCTCAACTGAATTAGCATCCTCCTTCTCACAGTTCCCAGCTAGAGGAGTCTGCATGGGCTTGCACTTCTCCATGTGAAAGCGCCTTAGTATCTCATTGGCATAGTTTCCTTGAGACACAAATACTTCCCCATCTTTCTGCCACACCTCCATGCCTAGAAAGTAGTGCATAAGGCCCATGTCCTTCATCTCGAACTCTCTTGCAAGGTCCTCCTTGTAAGACTGTATCAGCTGATCATCACCTGTCAAAATCAGATCATTTACATAAAGAACAATGATCAATGGTTTACCTTCTATCATGATGTGGTAAGGGTTCACATCTTCTTCACTCTTGGTGAAGCCCAAACCAGTGAAATAGTTGTTGATCCTAGTGTACCAAGCACGGGGTGCTTGCTTCAACCCATACAGATCCCTCTTGAGTCTGCACACATGCGACTCATGATCGAAGGTTTCAAAACCTTCTAGCTACAAAATGTACACCTCCTCCTCAATCTTCCCATTGAGGAATGTTGTCTTCACATCCATCTGGTGGATCTTCCACCCCATCTGACCTGATAGTGCCAATATTGATCTAATCGGTGAGTACCTTGCTACGGGAGAAAAAGTCTCATCATAGTCGATCCCCTCAACCTGTGAGAAACCCTGGGAAACAAACCTTGCCTTATGTTTCTCAACACTTCCATTAGCTACCTGCTTTACCTTGTAAAGCCATCTGGAACTCACCACTGACTTATCCTGAGGTCTTGGGACAACATCCCACACATTGTTCCAAATGATAGAGTCGTACTCCTCTACCATTTCATCAACCCAGACTAGTTGTTGTACTGCCTCCTTGAATGAAGAAGGTTTGGTATCTACACACTCCCCAACCAAATCCATGTACCCAGTGTACCGCTCGAGTGACCTCCTCTGTCTGTGCTGAGAAAATGGTTTTCCCACATTCTCTTGTGCATCTAGCATCAACCTATAAGCTTCCCTTGAGTGTTTCCGCCCATCTTTGGAAGTCTCATCATGAGTGGATGTATCCACTCCCAAATCCTCTACATGCGGCTGCTCCACGTCAATATGAGGCTCCTCCTCCTTAGGAACTGAAGGTTCCTCATATGCATGCAACTCCAACTCCCTCTCAAGTGATAAGCGCATGGCTTTCTTCTCATCGAACTTCAGATCCCTACGTACCACTGTCCTCTGAGTGGAAGGCAAGTACACACGATAGTTGCGGGGTGTATCCGTGTACCCCACAAGTATTCCCAAATCAGCTATTGGGTCTAGCTTCTTCCTAACATCTTTGGTCACATGACAGTAAGGTGATGATCCAAAAATTTGGAAGTGACTTACATCAGGTTGCTTCCCAGAATAGGCCTCTATAGGTGTCTTCATTCCCAGTATACAGTGCAGGCTTCTATTCTGCAAGGATTCTACTGTATTGCATGCCTCAACCCACAAATGCAGTGGTAGGCTTTGGTCATGCAACATCGCTCGAGCTGCTCCCACAATCGATCTGTTCTTCCTTTTGGCCACTCCATTCTACTGTGGGTTATGGGGTGCTGTCAATTCTCATTTAATACCTTCTGCAGCACAAAAGTATTTAAACTGTTCGGAGACATACTCTCCACCATTATCACTATGCAAGGCTTTTATTTTCTTTCCATATTATATATCTGCTAAGGCTTTAAACTCACAAAACCTTAGGAAGGTCTGATCCTTCTTTTCCATAAAGTAGATCTAGCATCTACGAGAAAAATCATCAAAAAAAATAACATAGTACCTTTGTTTAGCGGTGGAGGTTGTAGAGAATGGTCCACAAACATCTGAGTGAACTCACTCCAAGATTGCTCCAACTCTACTATCTCGATCCGAAAAGGAATATTTCGCATACTTACCCAAGGTATGACCTTTGCATGTAGTCGTCTACTCAAGTTTTCCCTTAGGTAATCTCGTAGAAATCTGTTGCATGATCTTCAGGACTCCATGGTACAAATGGCCCAGTCTTCTATGCCATAGCTCGCCAATATATTGGCTCTGCACCATCTCAGTTTTGGAACTCAAAGCAGCATAGTTGTCTACCTCCAGCTTGTAGAGATTCTTGACTCGAAACCCTATTCGCTTTGTTTGTCCAGTACCAATATGCCTCAAGAATACCTTTCCTTTACTAAAGACTACATCATAGCCTTTATATTCTAGTATAGTAACAGACACAAGATTCTTCTTCAGACCTGGTACATACTTTACATCAGTCAGGGTAAGAGGAGCTCCATGCTCCCTCTGAAACACAACCGTACCTTCACCTGAAACACGGTACTTTCCATCATCGCCCATCTCGATCCGCATCTGGAGATCCTTCTCCTCCAAGGTACTGAAAATATTCTTGTCACCTGACATGTAGAATGAAGCTCCACTGTCCAGGTACCACACAAATCCCACCATGGATGAAACCATGCATGCGATAAGCAAGAAATCCAGTTCAAACTATGAGGCCAGTGCCTCACCATCAGATCCCTTCGAGGAACCCTTCTTGGATTTCTTTTGTGGACAATTCGTAGCAAAATGGCCCACTTCATGACGATGAAAGCATCACACTTTCGATTTGTCAATCTTCTTCCCACCACAAGAAGAACTGGATTTGGGATGGGATGCCTTCCCTTTCCCTTTCCCCACCTTACTCGCTAAGGCTAGATTTTCCTCATCATCTTGCCTCGATGAGGATCCATCTCTGGTGCTTCTTCTTATTTCCTCCTACATCAGATCTGACCAAAGTCATTCCCAATCTGGCAGTTTTTCTCTTCCATTAACCGAGTCTTGGTAGATATGCTAGCTCTTAGAAAGACTGAGGAGTACATGACTCACCATGTCATCATCAGTGATCATGATCCCTACACTTCCAAGCTCATCCCTGTAGTGGTGAGCTTGTTCATATATGTAGAGATCGTGTCCCCCTTTTCACACTTGATCTTACGAAGCTTGTCTTTTAGTGCCAGCTTCCTCCGATCGTTGTTATTCTGATATAAATATTTCAATGTTTTCCACATCAAAAATGGTGTCTCCTTCCCAAGGAGGCTCGAGACAATGTGGTCTCGAACTCCCTCCAAGAGGATTCTCCTTGCTCTAGCCACACATTTCTTCCATTCCGCTAGTTGAGTAGCATCAATCGGCTTGGGGACTTCTTGATCAATGAAGTCCTTTAGACCGTTATCCTCTAATACTTCCTCCATGTGATCCTTCTAGGCTATATAATTCGAGCTTCCATCAAGGGCATACTCGAGTCTTAAACCACTGAATGCCATAGGTGAAATTGAGATGTGATAAGAACTCGATTTCTATATTCAGGAACCACAAACTTCGAACTTCTCCTCCTTGTATACTGTTCTTTGCCTTGATCACCTTTGCTCTGATACCATGTAGAAATTCCCACTGTAGATCAACAGATTATGCAATATATTAAAACACAATACAAGATCTACTTCTACAACACTTTGCAGAAGCTTAATCGAATTGAGCAAGATCAAGAGAACACATATAAATGAGAATGAGAAATCAATCACACATAACACAGAAGAAATAACTCGGGGAAAGCTTCAACCTAAAACCCCAATCTCTGTATTATCATACAAGTGGAAATCTTGTTCAAGTTACAAAAAGAATAAGCTCTCAAGCTATCCTGCTCTCTCTACAATCAAACAATATAGCTCACAAACTGAATAGACATAGTATATGTCCTCCTCAAGCCCTCCAAGCCTCCTATTTCCTTGCGCATTTTTTCTTGGGGTCAAATGATGTCACATGTGTGAATTGGCCTCATCACACTCACTAAACCTAAAGAAGTAACTGTGCAATCCTCAAGGAAAGAATTCCTTCTGCATGCAAGGAATATTCACAATGGAATATTCTAGCAACTGATAGTACACTGCCCCTCCATCTAATCCCAACTGGGTCTCTATCTGAACTGACATGCATGAGTAATTTATGAGAGAATAATCAGTTTTCTGAAGTGCAGTAGTTACATGCATGCAAGCATTAACTAAGTGAACTTACATTAGTTCAACAAACTATTTGAATTAATCTAACTGGACTTGACTCAGTTAACCGAGCCAAATAATTACAACTCAATATTACAACTCATCCTTATCTCTTTAACTGATGGATAATTTCGTTAATGGAGAAACTGTTTCATGTCCCCACATAGACTTCATGTTTGATTTTCCTTAACTTTAACTGAAGATGAATTAATTAATTATTTTACAAACAACTACTAAGATCAAATCCAAATTTTACTTCACTATTTTAGTTTAGGGACTCACTAAAGTAGGAAGGTATCTCGAAATTCTATTTATAGAATTATATTTTTAACACTTGCATTTTCCCATCCATTGTTGCTAAGATCAACACTGGTTGAACTGCTATTTATAGCAGTGCTATTTTTAGCAATTCTATTTTTAGCATTTCTTGTTGCTATTTTCAACACTTTAGTCAGGCCCTTTCCCATAGTCTCGTAAGCAATCTCTCTTGCTAATAATTTATTAGAAACATATAAATGAAGGACATGTGGATCGGTTGTGCTACCAAAAACCCTAATGTAGGTGAACCATTCTTCAATGAAATATTTTCCGACAGTAAGCAGGTCTACTTTGACTTCTAGGGAAAACCTAGGGGCTTTCTTATTGAAAATTATTTGATTTAGGGGCAACACAACAACATGAAATATCTTATAGAAGTGAGGTATGTAATGCGATTCCCATATTTGTTTATCACTGAGATGGATTGGGTAGGGGTCCTGTAACGACCATTTCTAACCCATGGTTGGAAATGCCATGCAAAAACAGATAGCATCCATAATGTAGGCACTAAAATAGAATGGAGGGAGGTTATTTGAAGAGGAGGCTTTCTTCTGTTAATATTTGGTAATGGTGGTGGCTAGGTTGTCAGCTAGGATGGAAGGCCAATTCATGATATGGGAGTTAACACAGGCATCAATCAGAGAAATCCATTCTATTGAAAACTTAGTATTATTGGGTATCCCATACAATCTACATAGCATGGTTGCTGCATAGTTGTAGGGGTTTTCCAAAGAAGATATAGCTTACATACCCGATTTTTCATATTTGAATTTGTTGTCCAACACTCTCCAACCCTGAATTAGCTTGAAGGGGTCTGGGTTCTTCTTAGCGAAGTTAGCCACAAATTTGTTGTCGTAGATATCCTACGGGTCAGGTATGTGGTATATTTTCTTCAAGTCCTCTATTCTGAACGACCCTATGAGCTCCATTATGGAATTCTTGAATTGCCTATCTTTAATGATAAGGTTTTCAATCACCCACCTGATCATATCCGTGTATGGGAGGATTTTAGCTTTTTCTCCTATCTTATGAAGGAAAGAACATGAAGCATCTCTATATTGAAGTCCTGAAGGCTTTGTTGAGTCATTTGTTGCTCTCGTGATAGTGATTTTAGGACGTTCGTCCTCCATTCTATCGTAAATCACTTCCCAATTTGTTGCGCCTCCAGTAGCATCACAAAATGTATCAACGAAGATAGGAGCCATCTTTGTAAACTTAGATTCAACAATGATCTGCATGGTCTATTTTTGCATCATCTTTCTTAGTGACATGTCTTTTGTAGCTTTCCTGAAATAGAAAGACATATCAGCACACATGATATCAGGTAATTAATATTGAAAGCTTCTCTGAAGACTTTGGATCGTGAGAAAGGTTTAATGAGATACTCGGCGTTAACTACCCATAACCTGGAAAATGATTATCCTTCCCCGGGCCGTTAAATATTTATTAACCTGTCAATCCGTTCGTTTTGGTATTTAAAACGTAATTATTTCACATGTTTTACCGCTCTTAATCGCGCATCACAATCTTTAAAGGGATACAATATAGTGCTACTAGATGCATCAAGAGAAATGTGATTGTGGATATCGCAATATCTCATTTCACAAACCGCTAACAGACATTCTAACGGAATGGCTAAGTTTGTTGTGAGCTTTGCAAAGTGCAAAATAAGATTACGAAATGACAAGGTTCTATTTATCAATTTATCGCAGCGGGAAACCTAATCGCATATCACAATTTTTTGAAGGTTTTTTAAAATAGTCATGCGGAAAAGTGTGATTTGCGATTTGTGATGTGGATTTCATCCTTAGTTCATTTTGCAAGGTTTTGCTAGGTATTTTCTTAGAGTTAGGTATTATTATCCTAAGCCTAAAATTTTAAAAACGTCCCCATTTATAATTCTAGCCTTAGCTATTGTTCTTTATAAATGTGGGGGTTGTTTCATAGTACAACAATATCTAGACATGATCTCCAAGGTCACATTATGGAAGGTGAGGTTATCAAATTTCCCTTCCCTCAACCACCTTAAAAATAATTTCAATATCATCGACATATCAACTCATCTATATATTTGCAATGAAATAAATTTTATCAAAATCCAAGCTCTAGACACAAAATTATGGCCCTTGTGATATTTACCCTTCTTCGTGCAATGTCAACATTCGCACCACTGAAACATGATAGAAATGTGGTATTCCTATTCCCCCCTTGATACCACATATAATGCTATGTCAACTGACATGTGAAGGTCGTTTGGTAACATATTCCATGTGTCATCATAGTAGGGTCACCTACGTAGTTGGAACAAATCAACTTCATTAACTTACCACCATGTGATATAAGTCCCCAAGTTAAACTTCTTGTATTCCTTTTGTTTGTACTTGATCTAGTGAATGGATCGTTAATTATCATACCCCCCCAATTCTTATCAAATCACATATTTTTCAAATAGCCACTATATCAATATGCCATAGGGAAAAATCATAATGGACTTTGTAAGGTTTGGCCAATCTAGTTAACATATGGAAATTGACAAAACTGATTTCATTAAATGATCTTTGTTATTTGGGTTCTAGGATCCTTGGATAAATGGCTAACTATGAGAACCCACCATGGGAAGGGATGAGAAATGATCCTCATCCATTTTCCTAATATGATTAATAGATTTCAACTAATGGAAACATCTCCATCAAATGATGATATCTTTAACTAGTCCTCCAGCCACCAGAAGGACTAAGAAGTTCTTTGATTACACAGGGTTGTTCCTGTTAATGAACCTCCAAGCTTAATCCCCTTTTATGGCTAAGCTCTTGGTTACAAAATTGGTTAGCCCATGTGACTGGGGCTAAGGCTAAAAACCTCCAATCTCCAAATTTTTAAATTCAATACCCAAAAATCCAAAGGGTTAAGCCCCAAAAATTCTAAAGGTTGTAAGATTCCAACAGAGTTGCACATCCTCCTCTAACTACTAAATTCTTATCCCAATGGGGTAGAAACTTGCCCAAAAGAATTATGAAGGCTTAAAAATCCTAAACACCCTATAAAGGCATACAAAATCACTTCCCACAACAAAGTTACTTTTAAAAAGAATACAAAGAGATAGCTCATGGCCAAATCTGCCACCTCACCCAATTAAGTGATATTTTTATTACTCTTGTGGGACTATAAACTTCAAAATTCAGGCCCTAGACTCTTACAAATAGATATGCTTGTATTTTGGAATATCTCTTAAGGAAATAAAGCCCCCATAACTCCTTAACAATAGATATGTAATCTATCTTCTAGAAATGTCTAAACTAGGACATTTATCATGCCCTTCCAAGGTCTTCAATCAAGGAAATCTCCAATCCTTCTCATCATCAAATTGAGATATAGCATAGCTATTCCATCCTACATCTAGCCTAATAAATGATAAAACATTAATAGAATATATTCAAAATCCTAAAACAACAACTCGACATAAACAATCTACTTCACAAAACCATACATTTCACATCTATTGTAAGTAGCATACCTCAAAGTATACCTCTATATACATAATTCATTCATATGATAAATAATAAATAGTAACCAAGCACAACTAAACATGATCCATCTCATCATTACAACATGCTCATTAACCTAGCATAATAGTAGTCATGAAACAGTAAACAACAATATCATTTCATTACAAAGAAATAGATACACTTATCCAAGTCACTCAAGCTTTGTTGGAAACTTAATGAGGGAGAGAAAATATCCACCCACTCATATGCTCACTTATAGTACAATTTTCTTACAATTGGTTAGCCTCTAGCTAGATCCAATTCGTTGAGTGGAAAAAACACTTAGTGTTAACAAGGTTAATTAAGGGTAAAGAATACGAAGGAAAATATCCTTCATACACAAAAACTAGTATGCTTCCTTTCAACAACTGTGCCAAGGCATGTTAACAAATTACAATGTTACCACAATGGGCCTACACAACAAAAAAATGGGGTACTTCTATAATCAAATATTTCCTCAATACTTGTCATTTCTCAATGCTTTTCATGCTTAGTTCAGACAAACTACTCAAAAATTCTATTGGCCCTTTAACTCAAGTACAAGACCTCAACATTGACTTTCTTAACTAGCCAGGTAGTTTACAACTCCACACAAAATGCTTTAACACAAAAGGTTTTCTATTAACTTATGTTCAGAGTCATAATTTCAACACCTATGTGGGGTTATGTTTCTCTTCTCACATTTTATCTTTGGTCCATGCACACTTTCTATTTCTTTGTTAATGTCACATACAACATTATAACAACAATTCATCTCCCTCTATTTTCAACCACATGCACTGCTCTACATATTCTCCCTTTATCCAACCACACTCTCCTGCCTCCCATGAGAATTTAGGGTCACTTGTCTTACACAACATGGTCAATTTGAAATGTTCCAAATGGATGAGTTTCCCATACCTTTGATGAATTTTTGCCCCACACTCATTCTTTCTCATAACTACTAGTCGTTGATAGTTTAGTTACCAACTTGACTTCTAGGAATAAAGTAAATTGACATTTAGTTTAGAGAAAGATAAGAAACTTCCCAATTTCTCTTTATAAATTCCTCTCAGGCATTACAATCTTTGTTTCCTACTATCTTCTTCACCTTTTAGCAATATTTAAATAAAATTCATATTACATCACATAAAGTTTGTGAATCTATCCATACCAACCATCCCTAGCATTGTAAAGTTTAATTACAAAAAACAAAAATCGAGGTTTAAATAGTGATATTGTAAATTATAAGACACTTCATATAATCTAAGATAGTTTTATAGTAAGAGAAATACATTCATATGATATTTCCATAGGATAATATATCAATATTAGAGATAACATAGTTTTTAGTTACACATGCATAAGAAATCATCACTTTATCTTACAATAACACCAACATTGATCTATCTTAAACCTAGATCTATTAAGCACAAAGAGGGATCAAATTTCTTAAATAAAAATTTTGTTATCATTTTATTCCATGTCACATATTCCTTCATATTAAACGATAAAAAAAAATACATTTTAAAAAAATTGTTGCCTCAAGTTTTCGTTTGTTTTTTAGATAGTGTCATGTAGATGTGTAAGTATATAGTTACTTATATTTGTTGTATAGTGCCAACATCTTGAGAACTATAAAGTACCTAGTGGTGCAACCAAATCTGAGTAGAATTTTTTTTTTTTAATTATTTCTTAAGTAAAAAAAACAATCATCTTTTAATTAATTCATGAACATAAATATGTCTCTCTCTATATATATATGATGGAGATATTGTAGTAGCTCATAAGGCGTTGCATCAAAAATAACAATAATAAATATAGTATCAAATAAATTTTAAAAATAATAAAATAATAAATCAATTAAATTGAATTTATGATATTGTAATTATTATTTTCATTATTTTACTTTTTTTTTTCAAGTGTGGTTCACAAACACCCTGCTCAGTGAGTGGTCGTTACGTCCACAGAAAAATTTGTGCTAATCGCTCCTCGGCCTACTGGAAAGACCTAACCCCAAGGGCTTCGGGCAGATTCGGCCCTGTGACTACCCGATGGCGAGGCACAGTTTTCGACCAACTGAGCTAACCCTTGGGACTTATAATATTGTAATTTTATTTTTATTAATAAAATCGATTTTTTTTTAACATTTATAATATACATATCACATTAAAATAGATTTATGTAATAATGATTATATTCCTAATTATGATATTTCAAATATATAATTAATAGACATATAAAATCAATAAATTTATTTAATAAATATATGATTAGAAATACAAATATGTATATATACATAGAGATGTGAAATATATATATAATATAAATAGGAATTATAAATTAAAATTCATTTTATTATATAAATTAAAATAATAATTCATATTCCCCTTATGACTCTCTCAATAATATATGTATGTGTTGAACATCTATATCATATTAAAAAATTAAACTAAACAAATATTGTGAGTGTATATACATGTACCTATATGTATTATTAGAGTTTTAAGAAAATTGAAAATAAGAATATTTCGAAATACAAAGATGTAAATTTTATATAAATATAAACAATAATATTAAGAATTAAATAGATTCACTTTAACTTCAATTTACCAAGGGTTGAGAGGAATCAAATCTCTTAAGGCACAAATCTTTCCTCAATTTTTTCTCTCAAGAAGAGATTTTTATCGTGAGAGATTTGATCTTTCTTCACCCTTGGTATGTCTAGAATTAAAAAGGATCTATACTCACTAGGACCAACTCATGATATATATATATATATATATATTATATATATATATATATATATATATATATTATATATATATATATATATATATTATATATATGTTATTAATAAATAGTAAAATTAACCTTCTTTCTTTTAAAAAAAAAAAAAAAAACTCAAAAACATAAATTTAGATATACTTAAAAACCTAACTTATGTTATATTTAAAATTAATTTGTATTTAAAAAAAATGTTTATTATAATATTAAACATATGGTAAAATTAACAATTTTTTCTTCTTCTTATTTTACTTAAAAATATATATTTAAATTTATTTTATACATATATTATTATTATTGTTAGAAAATTTGAAGTTCATCGATTTAGAAACTCAAGAGCCCAAAGGTTTTCTTTGATATGTAGTTCATCAGTGCCCCAGCTAGCCGAATCACAATGGATCTTTACATCGATGTGATGCCAAAGGCGGCCAAGAAGGTATGCATGTTGTGTACCAGCAAGAGGGGCACTAACCACTGTGGTAAGCCCCTATACTTCAAGGGTTCAACATTTCGTCGTGTGATCCCAGGTTTCATGTAACAAGGAAATGAACTCACTTGGGGCAATGACACCGATAAGGAGTGCATCTATGACGAGATGTTTGTTGATGAGAACTTTATAAAGAAGCATAATGGTTCGGGCATCTTCTCCATGACCAGCATTGACCCTAACACTAATGGCTCTTAGTTCTTCATCTATATTGCATAGATCTCATTGCTGGATGGAAAGCATCATGTATTTAGGCAAGTTGTAGATGGCATGGAGGTCATGTGCGAGATCGAGAAATTTGGCTCTGGATCTTAAATAATGCAAGGATTTTCGAGGATGATGATGGAAACCATAAATCCTTTATCCACCACCTTATCTCTAGGGGATTTTTAGCTTCGAGATTCTTCCCTTTGTCTAGAGCTCGCTCATTGTGTCGTCATCACTACAAATCTATTAAATGGTGAGTAAATTAATTTTATAGCATGGTACTTCCATCCTTCAAGGTGATGACATTGCTTTATATCACAATTCACTTTTTATTTTCAGTCATCATGAGGCAGCTTTGAGGGGGTACCCTTTCTATATAGGTGAGAGATGTCGACTTTTCCTCTACATTCAACCAAAAGTTATAATCGAATAGGAAAACTTTTCATCTCAATGTGACTACTATACGGAGTTATGCAGCTTCAGGAAGTGATTTTGCTTGAAGATTATGGTATATCCAATGGCACCTTAATCCTCTTAGTCTCAATAATGAATTGAGGAACTAGAGGTTGGGGTGTGCCCTCTTCCCCTTATCATGATCCTTTAAGGATGCTCTAAAGCCAAGGCTCTTGCATTTCAGTCCCAAAGATCTCTAAGAACCAACCTTCATTATAAAATAAGCAGAAGATATTTTAGAACTAAAGGTGGAAGACCCAGAATCCCATCCTTTCAACTTATCCTATGAATGGAATGCCATAATTTGTCGCTTTAATGGGCTCTATCCATCAACATTCACACTTTGGTAATGGATGCATAAAACCTGCTACTTGAATACAGATCTATATATATGTTCGGAGGGCTTCCTTTTGTTTTTTTTTAAATCGAGAGGATCATAAATATTTTTTGGTCAAGGACCCTAGTTTTGGGGTTTCCCTAGGCTCGCCTATCAATAATTGTTTCCATAATTCAACCCTTTATCCATGACATCTCTGGCAACTCAAATTTTTGCAAGGCTTCCTAATATGCCCATACATTTGTTAACTTCAAATGTCTTAGCTTCTGTAGGAAACTCTCTAAGTCATTTTATTAATATAGACACAAACAAGATTGAAAAGGGTATTGTAACATTTGCACATATCTGTGTCATAATATATCTTCACAAAGGGCTACGTGATAGGATCCTTCTCAATTGGAATGGCATAAGCTTTTTGTAGTTGATGGATTATAAAAACACATATTTTTGTTGTATGTCGTGTCAACAGCTAGGTCATCTCCATAATGTTTTCCCTTTTTTTCAAGGGCATTATCATCCCCTTGATGCTAAGAAAAAGAATAAAGGATGAAAAGACCCAAAAGGATATAAGAATTATTCATCTCACAAGCAAGATAACATCCAATAACAAAAATAAATTATACCCAAATCTAGTCCCTTGGCCTCAACTCAACCTCTTGCAATGCTAACTCATCCCAGAGACTCTGCAACACCTCATCCTCCTTTTCCATCTCCCCAATCTCATTCAAATCCCTCAAATGGAGAAGAGATAGATACAACCATGATCCTAATTTCATCGATCAATAGATATAAATGTCTTCACGAATCAAATCACTCTTGTTGTTGATCCTCCCCTGAGTGGAGTGACAAATGATAGTGGTCTCTATTTTTTATGGAATTTCCTTTAATTTTACAAGTTTTTGACTCCCTAATTTTAAATTAAGTCTCATTTAGTTTCCAAAATAAAAAAACAATATTTTTACTAAATTAATATCTATTTTTTTCTATTACACTACAAAAACATCTTACCATACACATATATATTAATTACATGATAATATCTCCTTATATTTAATATTTATATTTAATAAAGAAGCCTAAAACACTTCTCATCACAATGATTTATAACAAATTTACACACGAGTAGCAAAATTAGGTATACATCTATACACCACTACATAACTTTAAATTATGCAATTTTGATCATAAAACATGCAACCTATTTTTCAATTAAAAAAAAAATGTTTGGCTCCATATAAGTATTTATGACATTAATGTTTGGCCTCATATAATCCAATGTTGAAATAATAATTTCAACTGCAACACAATTTTACTTTGCGATGCGATCTTATTTCAGATCACAAATCGCATTCATACCCATTGCCTCCGTCTGTTCTCTTGAATTCTTCCGACGCGATATTGCGATAAGATATTATTGCATATCGCAAATCGTGTCCACGACTTGTTGCCCTCCGCTACGTCCTGTGACTTTTGCCGATTGAGATGTTGCGATGTGATCCGATCGCATGTCGCAAATCGCACCCTTAGGATAACGCTCCACCTTGTGTTCTTAAGCCGAATGAAAATTCCACGATGCGATCTGAACGCTATCATAGATCGCGACTTTTGTCAAACAATCCCTGCCATCCTCGTCACCTGTTAATACCTTTTCTGATGTGATCTCCACCGTTTATCTATGGATTTGACAGTTGTTATTTATTCTCACCCTGAGCATGCCACCGCCATAGTGCCTTTACGCCCTTAACCTGTTTTGTGTTCTCGAAGGAGGAAGAAGGCCGCATCCAGCACTTTGCGCCATTACTTTTCACTCACTGCATTTAAAGAAGAGAATGGCCAAAGTGACAACAGGACAGCCTCGAGCTGTTAAACCATTAATCAGTGATGGAGCATGTTCCATATTATATACCACCTGGTCAGAGGAAGACTGCAGAGCACCGGGAAAAACCAATTTTGTTCATTAAGATCAAAAAATTGTATCAAAGATTATATCTGATAGTAAATGTGGTTGGCGGTTAATCAAGACATCTCCACGCCTAGGTTAGTAGAGATATTTTGTAAATTGATGATATATATATATATATATATATATATATATTCAGAAAACGATGTAATATGATTGATGAGAGGTAATTCAGAGCAGTGCAGAGAAAATTTCTTTTTGTTGTGGAACTGAAGCGTTCCTGTTGTAACCCCTCTGTTCAGAGGAAGACCCATTTTGTAATAGCAGTTGTTTTTATTAATGAATACAAAGTTTTATTGTGCCTGTAAAACTCTGTCATTTCAAAAATCATTTTTTTTTGTTTCCGCTGTGTTAAGAAACAGAGTATTATTCTCTGTTCATTTTGTTTGGAATCATCAGAAATTCCCGACATGGTATCAGAGCTTGTCCAGGCTCTTTAAAGGTGTCAAAGAAGCTGAAGGAAGGATTTTTGCTGCAACAGCTTCTCTAGCAGAGTGAAGCCTCAGTGAAAGATCCAAGGCATTTCTCAAGCCAGTTATTTAAATACTTGACTATATTAGAAGCATAGTTTAGAGTGCAAGAATGGCCAGCACAAGCACTAGCATGGGTATTTTTAATACTCAGCTCCCATAGTTTAATAGGAAAAACTATGACTATTGGGTAATAACTATGAGAGTCATGTTTGCTTCTCAAGATTTATGGGAATTAGTTGAATATGGGTTTGAAGAACCAACAGATGAAAATGAGTTTAACAGATTAACTTAGGCAGAGAAAGATCTATTGAAGAGCAATAGGAAGAAGGATTCAAAAGCCCTCATATTTTTATATCAAGCAATGCATGAAAGTGTGTTTCCAAGGATAGCAGCAGCCAAGACATCCAAAGAAGCATGGAAAACTCTCAAGATAGCCTATCAAGGCATGGAGAAAGTGAAGACAGCAAAACTACAGTTTCTGAGGAGAGATTTTGAGAATCTTTGCATGAAGGAGTCAGACAATAGTGACTCATTCTTCACACATGTGATTGGTCTGGTCACACAAATAAGATCTCATGGAGAAATTCTTGAAGAAAGGAGGATTGTGGAGAAACTATTGAGGATCCTACCCTCAAAGTTTGATGTGATTGTCACCACCATAGAAGAGACAAAGGATCTCACAAATTTCTCAGTTGATGAGCTACATGCATCACTGATAACACATGAGCAGAGGTTGAGTAGAAATGAAAACTCATCTCTAGAGCAAGCCTTTAAGATCTAGATGTCTTTTGGAAGAAGAAGAGGTCAAGGCAGAGGAAACAAGAGAGGAAGAGGCAGAAGCCAAAACAGAGGTGGAAGAAACAGTCCAGCAAATGCTCAAGGAAGAGGCAGCAATCCAAATCAGAACCAAGGCCAAGGCAGCAGTCAACAAAGTGGACAGCATCATGCTCAAGGACAAAGGTATGAAAAATCTAATGTCCAATGTTATTATTGTAAAAAATATGGGCATTATGCAAATGAATGTAGGAAGAAGCAACATGATATGAATAATAGATCTAGTGTAAATATCACTAGAGAAAATATCAGCGAAGACAATGTGTTGATAGCTTGTAACATGGCTGAAACAAACAGTGATGATATATGGTTTCTAGACTCCGGTTGCAGCAACCATATGAAAGGAAACATAGCCTTGTTTTCTAAATTAGATCAAAATGTGAAATCACAAGTCACACTTGGGACTGATAGTAAAATTTCTGTTATGGGAAAAAGAGAAGTTAAAATATTTACAAAGAAAGGTGAAAAGAAAACCATAGCAGATGTCTATTATGTTCCTGGAATGAAATGTAACCTCTCGAGTATTGGACAGTGTGTTCAAAATGGGTACAATGTTTTCTTTGTGAATGATATATGAACCATCATGGATAGAAAACCCAGCAAACTATGTATTGTTGAAGTGAAAATGACAAGGAACAGGATGTTCCCTCTCAGGATAAAAGCATTTTTGAAAGATGGAGTAGAAATTGCAGCAGTTACACAAGAGGATTTCCAAAGCGAACCAAAGGATGAAAATTGGTTGTGGCATTTGAGATTTGGACATCTCAACTTTGGAGGTCTTAATTTGTTGAACAAAAAAGGAATGGTAAGAGGATTACCATTGATAGAGAAACCAGACAACCTTTGTGAAGGTTGTATCTTGGGGAAACAACACAGAGAAAGTTTTCCATCAGGGAAAAGCATAAGGGCAAAGGCACTCTTAGAGATTTTCCACTCAGATGTATGTGAACCGATGCAAACTCCATCACTTGTAGGCAGCCTCTATATGCTAACATTCATCGATGATTTTACTAGAAAAACTTGGGTTTATTTCATGAAGAACAAAAGTGAAGTGTTTGAAAAATTTCGCAATTTCAAAGCACTTGTAGAAATTAAAAGTGGGCTACATATCAAAGTTCTAAGAACTGATAGAGGAGGTGAGTATATTTGCAAGGAATTCCTACGGTTTTGTAAAGAAAATGGAATTCATAAGAAATTTACAGCTTGGTACACCCCGCAGCAAAATGGAGTTGTTGAAAGGAAGAATAGGATAATCATGGATATGGCGAGGAGTATGCTAAAGGCAAAGCATTTGCCAAATGATTATTGGTTTGAAGTTGTACACTGTGCAGTATATATTTTGAATAGGTGTCCTACAAAAGCAGTGATGAACAAAGTGCTGGAAGAAGCATGGAGTGGGAGAAAGCAAGGTGTCACCCACATGAAATTTTTTGGATGTGTGGCTTATGCATACATTCCAGATCAGCTAAGGAGGAAGTTGGACAGCAAAGGGGAGAAATGTATTTTCATTGGATACAGTGAGGAATCCAAAGCTTACAGGTTGTATATTCCATCTACGAAGAAGGTTTTTGTGAGCAAAGATATTCAATTCATTGAGGAGGAAACTTGGGATGAAAGCATAGAGAAAACAGTCAATGTTAAAAAACATTTGTCTCATGATGAGGAGATGGCTGAAATACATCCCCATACAGCAGTGCCAACACAAGGGCAGCAAGCGACACCCTTGAGGAGAAATGAAAGTGCTTCTCCAAGCACACCAAAAGGAGGAAATTCAAGTGCATCTTCAAGCACTTGTACACCAAATGAAAGAGGTAAGAAGTTCATAAATTTAAGTGATATTTATGAACAAGATGCAGCAAATGAAGGTATGAATTCTTTTTTTGCATTATATTGTCATGTTGAAGATCCTATTCATTTCGAAGATGCTATTAAGGATAGGAAATTGATAGAAGCTATGGATGAAGAGATAAATGCCATGGAAAGAAACAAGTCATGGGATTTGGTTGAACTACCAAAAGGAAAAGAAGTCATTGGAGTTAAATGGGTTTATAAAACCAAGAGTAATGATGAAGGCAAGATAGAAAGACACAAGGCAAGACTTGTTGTCAAAGGATATAAGCAGCAGTATGGAAGAGACTATGAGGAAATTTCCGCACCGGTTGCTAGAATGGAAACCGTGAGAGCACTGCTATCCATAGCAGCACAAAACAAGTGGAAAGTTTACCAAATGGATGTGAAGTCAGCATTCCTAAATGGAGTGTTAATGGAAGAGGTTTACATTGAACAACCTCCAGGCTATGAAAAGAAAGGCCAAGAGCACAAATGTGCAGATTGAAGAAAGCTCTTTATGGGCTGAAGCAAGCACCAAGAGCATGGTACAATAGGATAGATTCCTATCTACTGGAAAATGGATTTGAAAAATGTGAGGGAGAACCCACCCTCTACATCAAAGAAAAGGATGGTAAAATTTTAATTGTTGTGTTATATGTTGACGATGTTATTTTCACAGGTAATGATGATTATCTCATTGAAAATTTCAAAACAGTCATGAAAGAGGAATTTGAGATGACAAACATGGGTTTGGTGAGATACTTCTTAGGAATAGAAGTAGGTCAAAATGAAAATGGGATTTTTATCTCACAAGCAAGATATGTTAACGAAGTGTTGGAAAGATTTAACATGCAGGACAGCAAGGCAGTGATCACTCCCACAATGATGGGATTAAAACTCAGCCAAGAGGACAGCAACAAGGATTTTGATCCTAGTTTGTACAAGAGCATAGTTGGCAGCCTAATGTATTTGACTACAACTAGGCCAGATATAATGCATGCTGTTAGTTTGATTTCCAGATTCATGGAAAGGCCAAAAGAAGCACATTGGCAGGCAGCAAAAAGAATTATGAGGTATGTTAAAGGTACTAAACGATTTGGTATTTTATATACTACTTCAGAATGATCAGATTTAATTGGATACACTGATAGTGATTGGGTTGGAAGTGTAGATGATCGGAAAAGCACATCCGGTTATGTTTTTCACATAGGTTCAGGAACTATTTCATGGGCTTCTAAGAAACAACCTATTGTAGCGTTGTCTACAGCAGAGGCAGAATATGTGGCAGCTACAGCAGCAGCATGTCAAGCAGTTTGGATGAGAAGGACGTTAAAGAACTTATGCCAAGAACAAGCACAAGCAACTGTGATTTTTTGTGACAATAGCTCAGCTATTGCATTATCCAAGAATTTTGTGTTTCATAAGAGAACGAAACACATTGACACAAAGTTTCATTACATTAGGGAATTGGTGAACAATGGAGAAATTGTTTTACAACACTGCAGGGCTCAGGAGCAGGTTGCAGACATTCTGACCAAGCCATTGGGACAGAAAAGTTTTGAGTTTTTAAGGAAATGTCTGGGTATGACTGATAACCCAGTAGTTGAAATTAAAGGGGAGCGTTGAAATAATAATTTTAACTGCAGCACAATTTTACTTTGCAATGCAATCTTATCGCAGATTGCAAATCACATTCATACCCATTGCCTCCCTCTGTTCTCTTGAATTCTTCCGACGCGACGTTGCGATGCGATATTATCGCATATCACAAATCGTGTCCACGACCTGTTGCCCTCCGCTACGTCCTGTGACTTTTGCCGATTGAGATGTTGCGATGCGATCCGATCGCATGTCGCAAATCGCACCCTTAGGATAACACTCCACCTTGTGTTCTTATGCCGAATGAAAATTCTGCGACGCGATCTGATCGCTATCACAGATCGCGACTTTTGTCAAACAATCCCTGCCATCTTCGTCACCTATCAATACCTTTTCCGATGTGATCTCCACCGTTTATCTATGGATCTGACCGCCGTTATTTATTCTCGCCCTGAGCACGCCACCGCCATACTGCCTTTACGCCCTTAACTTGTTTTGTGTTATCGAAAGAGGAAGAAGGCCGCATCTAGCACTTTGCGCCATTACTTCTCACTCACTGCATTTAAAGAAGAGAACGGCCAAAGTGACAACAGGACAGCCTCGAGCAGTTCAACCATTAAACAGTGATGGAGCATGTTCCATATTATATGCCCCCTGGTCAGAGGAGGACTGCAGAGCACCAGGAAAAGCCGATTTTGTTCATTAAGATCAGCAGATTGTATCAAAGATTATATTTGATAGTAAATGTGGTTGGTGGTTAATCAAGACATCTCCACACATAGGTTAGTAGATATATTTTGTAAATTGATTGCTATATATATATATATATATATATATATATAATATATAGATATATTCAGAAAACGATGTAATATGATTGATGAGAGGTAATGCACAGCAGTGCAGAGAAAATTTCTTTTTGTTGTGGAACTGAAGCGTTCCGGTTGTAATCCCTCTGTTCACAGGAAGACTCATTTTGTAACAGCAATTGTTTTTATTAATGAATACAAAGTTTTATTGTGCATGTAAAACTCTGTCACTTCAAAAATCAATTTTTTTTGTTTCCGTTGTGTTTAAAAACAAAGTATTATTCTCTGTTCATTTTGTTTGGAATCATCAAAAATTCCTGACATCCAAATGGTTCTCCTTTGATAATATTAATAGACAGAGAAGTTTTACCGACATTTCCTGCTTCTTTGCCCATTGATTTCGAATTTATCACAATTGTTCCTGTAATAATCGTTGTCATTCCAATATGAACCGCTAATAAGGTTACGTGTTACAACCTAAGAATTAAATACCTTGATATATGAATTCTGTAAGTCCTAATGGGTTCACTTCTGCACCTCAATATCAAAATCGTTATTATCACGAAGCTCCAGTGGTTATGGTAATGGTGACACATTCAATTTTTTGAGTTAGACATCTGGAAAACCCTAAACCCTCTCTTTCTTTGCACGTGGACAAAACGACGTCGCAACCATGCGCGGTCTCGCTGCTCTGTTTTCCAATGTTGTAAAAACCTTCTTATGTGTGTTGTGTCTGTGCTAATGAAACCAATCTGAAATCAAAAAATCCATGCCCGAAATCTGCGATGAGGCTTCTCCTCTTCTTCATACTGAGTGTGAGCTTAATCACCCTTTCCAGTCCCACCTCCTTGCAGGTAATGCAATCTAGTTCTCTCTTGGGTCTCGAATTATTTCCATATTTTACTTCTCATTGGATTCCAGTCCTTAATTCGTCACAGCTCAGCTCTTGCAGAGGCAAGGGGATTTCAACTACCTGAAACCGGCTACTGAAGGCGGCCAATACGGAAATGAAGGCAATCAAAAGGGAAATCAGGCAATAACATTGACTGATGGTAAGATTTTCTATGTTCGGCATCTCGCCATTTTGTTGAACTTGTAATTTTCCTAACTGAACTATTCAACCAAAAAATGATACCTTAGAAATTCAACATTTTTAATTTGAATAACAAATCTGATACCTTAGAAATTCAACATTTTTAATTAGAATCACAATTCTGATACTTGATTAAGTTGGCCTTTTAATTTTACTTTCCTCCGATCTTAAGGAAATCCTATAGCCAAGGTAGGTCTCATTGAAAATATACATTGATTTGTTTAAATGGTGCGTGTTCAGAACCAGAATGGGATTATGGATGTGGGAGTGATATTGGTCCGAGTGAATGGGGCGAACTGTCTCAAGAATGGTCTCTGTGCAGCACAGGAGCTGAACAGTCGCCCATCAAAATCCTCTCCTTTAATGTTGCTAAGAGCGAACAGATGGCTAATATGGAAACAATGCATCATCCAGCACCAGCTACAGTTGTGAATGATGGGAACCTTATCAGGGTTAGTATAAATCTGTTGATCAGCCTCACATGTTTCTTGGGCCTTTGTGAGGTTTGGGTTCATGTCGTTGTAATTGTTGCAGTTAAAATGGAAGGGTGGCTTTGTCTATATTGATGGTATTCTCTACGAACTTCACGAGACTCTGTTTCATACTCCTTCTGAGCATACCATCAATGGAAAAATGTAAGAATGAATGTATTTTTTGATGGACATTTTTTTTAAGAACATGTAGGGTTTTTGTTCTCTGCTTTGTGGGGAATAAGAGGTATAAACAGCTAGGGTGTGATTCGTGGTCTTCGAATGCAGATACCCATTGGAGATGCAGATGATGCATAAAAGTAGAAAAGATGGCGGGATGGTTATCCTTTCAATCCTTTTCAAACTAGATGACAAAGAAAATAAGTTTCTAGACCAGGTATGCTCCTAAACATTAAGCATGCTATTTTGGATCTGTGAAAGCTTGGTTCTTTGCCAAATTTGACTGTATGCTTCTTAGGCATGGACTCAGCTGCTTGGGAGCTCCATACCGCCGCTTATTCATGCGGACCTTTTCTTTTTGATTTCATACAATGTCACACTTACATTGCAAAGGCTTGTAGGTATATATAGGGCTGCCAAATGGGAAATTGCTTGAATGAAATTAGATATGAATAAAACCACATTGGGGAGGAACTATGGTGATTAATAAAACTACGTTGGAGAGGAAGTATGGTAGTATTGATGGTATATAAGGATATTTTGGGGGCTTAGATCAAGGCCACTCTGCTCACTTCAGATAGCTGAAAGGAGACTTGTTTGTAAACTCATGAGGTTGCTCAAACCCGCGTATGTTTTGGGTTCAGTTTTATTCTGTCTCACACATAGTGAGCAGGGATTTGCTATATGGTGAGCTCTCTGTAGATAATCAGGCTTATCACAGACAGAAACAGATAAACCAGATGTCTCGAAGTGTTTGGATAGTGATGTTGGATTTGAAGCCGGGCAACCGATTTCTCTACCAGCGAGCTATGCCATTTCATTCTTATGACTTTTCATGGTGGTGCCCACAATAGTTCCATCTAAACTTGTGAAATCCTGATGCTAGCTCCAACACCATTTGGTTCGGGCCTCCTAGTGAAACAGGGACTGACACCTGGCCAGTGGGCTCTACCTTTGGCTCTATGATTGCTACCACCGTCACCACCCTATGTTGAAAATTAGACAGGCTAGGAATCAAACCTAGTACCTGGCCCCAGCCAGCAGGGTGCTATTTAACTGAGCCATATACTCCTCCATGATGGGCACCACTCTATATGGTAAGCCCTATCACATCCATAACAGATGTCTCCGTGGTTCTAATTTTTGAACCATAGCTCCAATGTTTCAACAACTACCAAGATCCTGTCCAAAACACTCTTCTTAAACTCATAACCTGCGGATTGAGGAATGAAAGTGCGAAAAAACATAGGTTGAAATTTGTAAGTCTGAATAAAATTTGAAAGAATTTGTCAGATCAGGAAATATTGTTTTATACAGTTTAGGTGCCTCGGTGAACCGGTTTAACCAGATTAGCTGAGAAGTTTAAGTTTCAAAATATGTAAATTAAAGAGGCTTAGCGAACCAGAAAATAATAGCCTTGGTAAGTGACACATAGCTGACTATTTGGGTGCTAAAATATAGCTTTTCTCCAGGTGATAACATTTCTTTCCAAAAAGTTTATAAGCTGCACTTTAAGCATTATTTGTATTTGGTTAATAACTTTATGTCCAATGGAAAATAACAGCAATACCCTGTTCGTGCTTTTCATATTTTTTCATGCTGTCCTCTGCTATGCAAACAGTTTTGGCCATACATACCATCTTTTGAATGGAATCAAGCAGTGGATATAACAGGTGGAGTGGACCCAAAAGAGCTCCAATTGAATCGAAAACAATTCTATCAGTATAGAGGCTCTCTAACCACGCCTCCATGCACAGAGGGAGTGATATGGATGGTTATGAAGAAGGTAAAGTTACCAAACCGTAATCTTGCTAAAGTACCTTTTTGGGTTTTCAGAGAATGTGCAGTTTCTTACTGTATCCATGATATGCTTGATGGAACAATATATGTTAGTTACTGCGCTATGTATGGTATGAAGATGAACCCCAGATAATATATGGATATCAAAAGGTTTCAAAAGATTCACATCACAACCTAACCTAAAATAGACAAGTGCATTAACCGTCTGGTCTAAATGTATATGATGTTTGATTTCTTATTGGGATATAAATATTATGCATTCAAAAATGAGATATAAACCCTTAATGTTGGTTCTATGTTTGAATTTATCTACGCAGACTTGAAGTTGAATCGTCCTGTTTGCAATTGACTAGTTTTCTGCATATATATGGGCAAGTAACTCTCATAGATTTGGAATTACTGATTCTATCTTCTTATTTTTACAGATACATAAAGTCTCTCCCATGCAAGTGGATATATTATATGATGCTCTTAAGGTAGAGCACCATTTCAGCTATGTTTCAATTGATCTCTTTCTGTTCACTGGAATGAAGTATCTCTACCCAATAAAGAGTAGAAATCTCTACTTAATGAAGGAATACAAGATTTTTTTTAGCTAAAAACATCTTAATAAAATGGGTTCAACCTATGAATGCATTCCGGTTTTAGTTTTGAAGTCAAACGTACGAGGCTGAGGATGTGTATGTTACCTGTTGCAGCATGAAAATTCTCGACCAACTCAAGCTCTGAATGGAAGAACTGTATATAAGGGGAAATGAGCATAATTCCTTCCGTGTCATGGAGGAAGAGGAAGATCACAGGTTTATACTTGAAATGTGTTTTCCCACATTTCGCACATTATCCTACTTACAAGGAGGTCACCACCGTCCTGCTCTAGGGTCAGTTAGCCTAACTATGGAGATGTATGTTGAATAACCTCCTCAAAATAACCTAGCTACGATGTATTCAGTCTTGTTTTGTAGTCCAATAGTCTTGTTTTGTAGTCCAATAGTAGATGTAATAAAATGTATGCATTGTATAAGTGGCAGATTTCTTGTACTCTGTTGTAAAAGGACTTCTATTTCTATTACATAACTCTGCAGTTCAACATCACTCTCTCTTGTTATCTAACTTTGCATTATGTTAGTTTAATTTTTGAGACTTTCATCTCAAGTTCTTAAGTTATTAAACTTTAAGCATGTGATCATGTGATAAACATGAAAGCAGGCTTAAAGTCAAAAGAGTACTATCAAGAGTACCATCAAATCTGCTGTATTTTATATTAAAATTAGAATAGAGACCCAAGGAATCTTACATATTGAAAATTAAAATTAGAATAGAGACCGAAGGAATCTTACATATTTTTCGATATGTAGCTCCGAACAATCATTTCATAGTAGAGGTAACAAACTTAGTTTTCAATTTTTTTTTTATAACAATAACCTAGGACTATGCATTAATTGTGTGGCTCATTAGTATGTGACTTCACTATACTTCACTCCAAGTCCTTGTGTCTTGGTTAGTTCTGTGGTTGTGGTCCTTGTTGGTTTGTTGGTTAGTTCTGTGGTTGTGGTACTTATTGGTTAGTTCTGTAGTTGTGGTCCAATGGTTAAGTTAGTAGTTGTGGTCTAATGGTTAGATTAGTTGGGGAGATCTTGGTTGGTTCCGTGGTTGTGTTCCAATAGGTCCAATAGTTAGATGGGGATATATCCTTGTTGGTTAGTTATGTGGTTGTGGTATTTATTGGTTAGTTCTGTAGTTGTTAAGTTAGTAGTTGTGGTCTAATGGTTAGGTTAGTTGGGGAGATCTTGGTTGGTTCCGTGGTTGTGTTCCAATAGGTCCAATAGTTAGATGGGGATATATCCTCAAGGGTTCAAGGGTTTTTGCATAGATGGGGATATATTCTCAAGGGTTTTGCGGTGGTTAGTTCTGTAGTTGTTAAGTTAGTAGTTGTGGTCTAATGGTTAGGTTAGTTGGGGAGATCTTGGTTGGTTCTGTGGTTGTGTTCCAATAGGTCCAATAGTTAGATGGGGATATATCCTCAAGGGTTTTGCGGTCCAATCCTGGGGATATATCCTCAAGGGTTCAAGGGTTTTTGCATAGATGGGGATATATCCTCAAGGGTTTTGCGGTATAATCCTGGGCAAAGCAAAACTATTAGATATATATCCTCACAGGTTTTGCGGTCCAATCCTGGGCAAAGCAAAACTATGGACAATCCTGGGCAAAGCAAAACTATGTATATGAGGGTACAATTTTTTCACTTGAAAAAAAATGTCCAAAGTCTCTGTTTTAATTACTCTTGTCACGTTGCTGCTTTCTTCGAATTAAAATATGTACCCGTTCATAAACATAAACCATAAACCATGGGTTGGATGCATGCCGTCTATTTTGAGCCATCCTTTTTAATTTACACTACATATTATGTAGGCCCATCAAATTCTCTCAAGAGTCTGACAGTCAAATCTGATAAGAGAGCTTATTTTCCGTTCTTGCATAGAATACCTAATTGGAGGAGATGCTTCTGTTATTTTGGAATTTGGTCCACACATGTTTCTACTTCTCTTGTCCAACTTCTCTTGTCCAACGACCGACTAGACTCTGACTTTCTTCAACGTTGATGCTTCATACATGTTCACTTATAAGTGTGTGAGTAATTCTCTTGCAACCTGTCATATGCATATTGTTTTCATTGCTCAACCATATTTGTGATACAAAATTTTGTTGGACCCTCTCAAAATTTTGTTGGACCCTCTAATATTAACTCAATCCTTTTGGTACCAGGATTGTGCTTTGTAAACAAATTTATCAGATTCAGCCTTGGTTACATGTACTTAAAAATAAAGCTCAGCCATGATAGGTCAATTCCTATGTTGCACTTGTTTTGGGGTGACGAGGGAATGACAGGGACAGGGACAAGGTTTCCCAAAGTGTCCCAAAAATTTTTAGGGTTTTAGGGTGTGGTGGGTTGGGATATATATATATATATTTTTTCAAGCTTGTAAGTATAATAAGCTATACTATGTAGAACCTTTACCCTAGCCCATGGTTCATGAGGGATAAATGTAAGGTCCATGAGGGATAAATGTAGCAGTGTTTTTCCCTCATATTTTTTGTCTTTTTAAACATAAAACATAAAAGGCATTCCCTTCTCAATAAGTTTTGAAACTTAACTATAACTATTTTCACTTTGTAATAAAGTCTTTATAATAAGGTCGATGAAGGATTTATTTTATAGAAGATTTTTTTCCTCGTATCTTTTGTTAATAACAACTCTTTTAAACATAAAACTTAAAAGGTTCAATAGGTTTTGAAACTTAATTATAACTACTTTTAGTTTGTAATAAGGTCCATGAAGGATTTATCACAAAGAACTTATATAAGATTTTTTTACTCATTTATCACAAAGAACTTGTAGAAGATTTTTTTACTCATATCTTTTGTTAATAACAACTAAGTTAAACATAAAACTTAAAAGGTTACTTAAAAGGTAAAGGTATTTCCTTCCTTTTAAACATAAAACTTAAAAGAAAAAAGGTATTCTCTTAAAAGGTTACTTAAAAGGTAAAGGTATTTCCTTCATTTTAAACATAAAACTTAAAAGAAAAAAGGTATTCTCTTTTCAATAGGTTTTGCAAACTTTTACAGTTGTGTTAAAAAACACTATAAAATACTTTGGCTTTTCAAAGATATTAAATTCATATTTCATATTAAGATTTTGCTTTTCAAAGATATTAAATTCATGTTTCACATTAAGAAGGGGATTGAATGGGAATTATTTAAACATTTAGTACCCCATCCAGGTCATTACTATCTGATTGTTTTCACAAAGCTTGAGGTTGGGATGGTTGAAGCACTGAACTTGAATGACTCTTTGAAACCCATATACAATATGTAAACGCTGAGATGATCCAAAAAATGAGAAACAACAAGAGCAATAACCACAAAGATTAGCTTTTTAAAATGATTCTAAAATGTTGCATTTTCTGTTTTATTGACATGGAGGCTACTTCTTGTAATTTTAACATTGAAAATATAATATCTAGTAATTTTACGATTGAAAATATGATATCTCGATCACTAGAAATCCAAATTGACACTCATCATACAAAACCCATGTTTCGCGTTGTAACTTGTACAAAAAAAATTAGATTCAACACATTACAAAAATAATGGTGATAATATTGTTCAATAATCAATGTCTGTAATTGTCAAAATTGAAGTTATATGCTTGGATTATTCTGAAATCTTCTCAAAACATATTTGAAAGCTGCCAAGAAAATCCTTGAAATCCACCAAAAACTTCCCTAAAATCTATCCAAAATGTCTCAGAATCCTGTCCAGAACGTCTTGGGAACAACCATCAAGTCCCCCATGAAGTTCCCAGTTGGGGACGTTTCCCAAGGGTCCAAGCGGGGGCGTAGGGTATGTGGGTTTTTATGGGGAGGGGGACGGGGATGGTTCCCTGTGCAACATAGACTCAATTCAAATCACAGCTCAGGGTTTGTGTTGCTTTGTGCTTGTGTCACCAATAGAATTCTAGAAAATATATCTTTAAACAAAATGATGATGACACAATATAATGTGAAATCACAATTCGCAAACAAATCATAGGTCAGGGTTTGTGTTGCTTTTTGCTTGTGTCACCAACAAAATTCTAGAAAATATATCTTTAAAAACAAACTAAAAATGATGATGATACAATATAATGTGAGATCACTGTTAGCAAATTTCCTTGAAGCTTAGTGGTTTTAAGAACATTGATATCTACATGTGGGAAAGAATTATGAATCTAGCTATCTGATGTTTGAATTCTATGTTACTTATGAACCATGAAAATTTTAGTTACTTGAGAGTGTAAAAGATAATCTTCTACCCAGAGAAAGATTATAAAGGTTTTCACCAGCATTAGGTCATGGAATTTATGAAATGAGGTTGTTCCTCAATTGTAAGTTTGTAACTATAAGTTCAATCACATAGAACTGAATTTTGTTATAGATAAGAGCTTCCACCTTTGACACTAATATCCCTCATTGCTACATGAGGGTTGTGTTGCTCGCCAATGGAGCAAAGGTGGAGTCGATGAGTTGAATTAGCTCTTGTAGTTAGGATCTCCTACCTTTGAAACTGATGTTAATCACTGTTACATGAGTGTTAGGGATCCTTGTCAATCGAGTAGATTAGTGTAGGTGTTGAATCAATAAAGTCGAGTCGCAGTTGCCCTGGTCAAATTGTCTAAAGGACTTTGCGACTTAGGTATCGAATTTGTCAATGTCAATGTCAATGTCAATGTTGGGACGAATCATATCTCACAGTAGTCTTAATGATCTCACACAGTAGTAGTCTTGGTCAAATTTTCCAAAGGACTTTGCGACTTACGTATCGAATTTACCAATGTCAATGTCAATATTGGGACGAATCATATCTCACACAGTAGTCTTAATGATCTCACGCAGTAGTAGTCTTAATGATCTCACACAATAGTGTCAGTCTTAATGATGTTGTGCCAGTAGTACCTGTCTTAATGATCAGTAGTAGTCTTAATGATCTCACATAGTAGTGCCAATCTTAATGATCAAATAGTAGTGTGATAGAGTTGTGCCAGTAGTTCCTGTCTTAATGATCACGCAGTAGTGTGACGGGAAACTCTCTTTTGAGATTTTTTTCTAGGTAAAATTTTTATTTTTTTAGTTAATTCTGCTTGAAATCTAATTAGAAATTGGGAAAATTATTGATTGTAATTTTAAGTTGTTGAATCAATATCATTTGTTAATCTCCTTTATGTTTTCCCAACTGTTGTCTACAATTACGAAAGTAGACTGCAGTCATTTCCTTAATTTCTGGAAACCAACTGTAGTTAATTAATTTCTTGTTGGAGCTTCTGAAGTGGTCCATTACTCCATCTGGAGTTCTCTGCCATGATCTGTGGAACACCTGACACATAGCCAACAGAAGCTTGATGGAAGCTTGGCTATATATATTTTTGTTTCGTCCCCAAGCTTGCATCTCAATCCCCTTCAGTTTTACACCATCAAGTTGAGAGAATAGAGCTTGGAAGTGCCTTCAGATTTTTTAGAATTCCGTTCTCAAGTGAGCTTCGTACAATTACCTTCTCAAATCTAAGGAGTGAGCCCGTATATGGTTTTTGTCGTTGGTCTGCATTTGAACAGAGCAGGATCACCGATCGACAATCAAAATTTTTCCATATTGCTTTGTTTTATGTGGTCTGAGTGTGTTGTAGTTTAACGAATGCACTTATAGTTGCATCAACATATCATTATTTATGTAAAATTATTTCTTGTGAAGTTAAGTTTTTCACATCGAAAGTGATATGTTAACGTGAATAGATTAGTAGACGTTGACCTATTCATCTACATGCATTTAGATAAGCAAGCATTTTATGTTGCAATATTAATATCTAAACTAGAGTATTACATTTGGATATTTAATCGCATGTACGAGAAGCAATCCTGCGTGTTTCTCTGCATTCTTAGCTGAGTGCTTTCAACCTCAAACATCGACAAAGTGTGGTTGCTTTTCTCTGCGTTCTTAGCTCCTGAAGCGGAGTGCTTTCGACCTCAAACATCGACGAAGTTTGGTTGCTTTTAGCAAGTAACAGAGGTTGTCTGTGGTACAGAAAAACAGTGACAGATTGTAAGCTAGCATCAATGGTTGGAGGTATTTTTCTTGGGCATCAAATTTTACATTCTTTATGATTTCTTTAAGTTCTATTTCCGCATTAAGAATCATTGTTAATCTAACATTTGGTATCAGAGCATTATTTTCTCTCTGCCTTGGTGTGTGCAAATTTACAATGGTGCTTTAATTTTATTTTATCTTGTGAGGAATTATTGTCGTCATTTATAGTAATGCTGATATTTATGGCAGTTTTTACTCATACTATGCCACTTATAGTTCTGGTTATATCAGTGCGGAGTCATATGGAGTTTATTTAAAATGTCATTTTGACTTACTCTTTTCACCAAACATTGTTTTTGACTTTGGTTAAGGAAATGTTTATAATTTTATAAGTAAATTTTTAAGTGTTTCGTTAGTGCGGTAATTGTTTCCACTTTCCATATTTTTTAAATTGCTTCATATTAAACTGTGTATACGCAATTTCATGTAGCATGAAATGTGAAGTATTGTGTATATTTTTGTTTATGCAATTTATAAGAAATAATGTCTAGTGATCCATATAATTTTAATTGATTAGAGAATAGCCACAACATCTCTAATTAAATAATATTATATATTATGATAGATTAGGATCACATAAAGATTATTTAGACATTAATTGTAATTAATTATACTAAATATAAAAGAAAATATCTCACGGTAATTTTTATTATATTTATGTAATTAATTAGGATAAAATATTCCTAACTTACCCACACGAGTTATGAATTAATAGTTTTATCATAAAGTTCAAAACTATGAATAATTGAATAATGGAATCTGCTTGAATTGAAAATTTAGCCCACAGGGAATTTTTATGTCATTAGATTCAATTTTGAGCATGATTTACATTGGTAAAACATGAAATTTTATTTAGGCCTCAATTTTAACATAAGCATGTGATATTTAATTTTGATGCAGTTGTACAACCTGCAAATTTCTCTTAAATTCGTTGTGATATCCCTGAACTTGAGGGAGATAACTATAAAGTTTGGAAGGAGAGGGTTCTCCTTCATTTGGGGTGGATGGACATAGACTATTCTGTTAGGAAAGATGAACCACCGACACTCACTAATACCAGCACTGCAGCGGACATCACGCTTTATGAACGATGGGAGAGATCTAATTGCCTAAGCATGATGTCCATTAAGACTAAAATTTCAGCTGGTATTCGTGGTTCTGTTGGTCAGCATGAAAAGGTTCGAGACTTGCTAAAGGCCATTGATGATAAATTCGTCACTTCAGACAAGGCACTAGCAAGCACCCTAATCATGAAGTTCTCATCCCTAAGGCTCACCAGTGTGAAAGGTGTGCGCCAGCACATCATGCAGATGAGGGACACTATGACTCAATTGAAGAAACTCGAGGTTGAAATATCGGAGCCCTTCCTGATGCACTACATCCTGAACACCCTTTTGCACCAATACGGACCTTTCAAAATATCATACAACACACATAAGGATAAATGGTCAATTAATGAACTCATGACCATGTGTGTTCAAGAGGAAGAGAGATTGGTGATGGAACTGGGAGAAAGTGCAATGTTGGCAATGCATGGAAAGGGCAAATCTCAAGCCAATCAGAAAGGGAAAGGTAAAGTACCTCCCCAAGCTGATATCAAAAAGGATTCCAAGTGTTTCTTCTCTAAAAAGAAAGGACACATGAAGAAGGAATGAGCCAAATTTCAGAAATGGCTTGCAGACAAAGGTAATTTAATCTCATTTGTTTGTTATGAATCTAATATGGTTAACATCAATATTAACACATGGCGAATTGATTCTGGATCAACAATTCACATTTCGAATTCCTTGGAGGGTTTGAAAAACCTAAGGAAGCCCGTGGGAAGTGAGCAAAGCATCCTATCAAGAAACAAGATGGGCTCGCATGTGGAAGCTATAGGAACATGCTATTTAGCTTTAAGTAGTGGCTTTGTTTTAGAATTAGAAAAGACCTTTTATGTTCCAAGTTTTTCTAGAAACTTGATTTCCGTTTCAAGGCTTGTACCTTTTGGATATTCTTTTAAATTTTCAGAAAAATCCTTCAGTATATTTTATAAATCTGATTATGTTGGGAATGGTATTTTTTCTAATGGTCTTTACTGCATTAATTTACAAAACATTGTCACTTATGATTCAATGCATGTTCACACTAGCACTAAAAGATGTGTTATTAAAGAAGATTCCTCTAAATTATGGCACTGGAGAATAGGTCATATCTCCATAGAAAGAATTAAAAGATTAGTAAATGAAGGAGTACTTAATACTCTAGATTTTACTAATTTTGAGACTTGTGTGGACTACATAAATGGAAAGCAGACCAACAAGTCAAAGAAAGATGCTAGTAGGAGTTCGGACATATTAGAGATCATACATACTGATATATGTAGTCCAGACATGGACTCACATGGTCAGAGATACTTCATCTCTTTTATAGATGATTACTCACGATATATGTATCTCTATGCTTCATAAAAAGAGCGAAGCATTAGATGCCTTTAAGATCTTTAAGGCTGAAGTAGAGAAACAATGCAGCAAACAAATTAAGATCGTGAGATCAGATAGAGATGGAGAATATTATGGTAGATACATAGAAGATGGACAAACACCTGGGCCATTCACTAAATTTCTTCAAGAGCCTGGGATTGTTGCCCAATACACCATGCCTGATTCACGTGACTAGAATGGTGTAGCAGAAAGAAGAAACTGAACATTATTGGACATGGTGCAGAGTATGCTTAGCAGCTCCAATCTTCCTAAATCCTTGTGGACTGAAGCACTTAAGATGGCAGTGTATATATTAAACCGAGTTCCAACCAAGGCTATTCCTAAAATGCCATTTGAATTATGGAAAGGTTGGAAACTGGGTTTGCAACATATGCGCGTTTGGGGATGCTCGTCTGAAGTGAGAATATATAATCCACAAGAGAAGAAGCTGGACTCAAGGACCATTAATGGGTATTTAATTGGATATGTTGAAAGGTCTAAAGGTTACAGATTTTATTGTCCATCTCACAGCACTAGGATTGTGGAATCAAAAAATGCAAAGTTTCTTGAAAATGACTTGATCAGTGGGAGCGATCAAACCAAGAACATAGTTTCTGAGAAGGATCATTCAAAATCTCAACCTTCCACCTCAAGTCATAGATTGGTTATTGTTCATAGCACCCCTCAAGTACAAATTGGTGTTGAACAATCAATTTTTGAAGTTCCACAAGCTGCTGACGACATTCCAATAGATCAGGTAGTTCAAGAGTTGCCAAGAAATTTTGAACAACAAGTTGAACCACATACTTCTCAGGAAAATGATGGTACAACATTAAGAAGATCTACTAGACCAAAGAGATCAAAAATTCCTGATGATTATGTTGTGTAGCAAGAGTCTGACTGCAACATTGGAGCCGAAAATGATCCCGAGTCATTTTCACAAGCTATGAGTTGCAAAGAATGAGAACTATGGTACAATGCCATGAAGGAAGAGATGAATTCTATAAAGAGTAACGAAGTCTGGGATCTTGTTGAGTTGCCTAATGGTGCAAAAGCCATTGGATGTAAATGGGTCTTTAAGATAAAGAAAGACTCATTGGGAAACATTGAGAGATACAAGGCAAGACTTGTTGCTAAAATATTCACTCAAAAAAAAGGAATCGACTACACAGAACTTTTCTCTCCTGTATCTAAGAAAGATTCCTTGCGCGTTATTATGGCATTAGTAGCTCATTTCGACTTGGAGTTGCAACAAATGGATGTGAAACCCACTTTTCTCAATGGAGATCTAGAGGAGGAGGTTTACATGAAACAACCTGAAGGATTCCCCTCTAGTGATGGTGAGCAATTGGTTTGCAAGCTCAAGAAGTCATTATACGGTTTAAAACAAGCATCTCGCCAATGGTATTTGAAATTCCATAATGTAATTTCTTCTTTCGGTTTTGCAGAAAACATTATGGATCAATGTATATACCTGAAAGTTAGTGGGAGTAAAATTTGTTTTCTTGTTTTATATGTGGATGACATTTTGCTAGCAACCAATGATAAGGGTTTGCTACATGAGGTGAAATAATTCCTCTCTAAAAATTTTGATATGAAGGATATGGGTGAGGCATCTTATGTCATTGGCATTAAGATCCATAGAGATAGATTTCGAGGCATCTTGGGTCAGTCACAGGAAACCTATATTAATAAAATTTTAGAGAGATTTCGGATGAAGGATTGTCCACCAAGTGTAGCTCCCATTGTGAAGGGTGATAGGTTCAATTTGAACCAATGCTCGAAGAATGACTTTGGAAGGGAACAAATGAAGAACATTCCATATGCTTCTGGTGTCGGAAGCCTAATGTATGCTCAAGTCTACACAAGACCTGACATTGCATTAGTTGTGGGAATGTTGGGACGATATCAGAGTGATCCAGGTTTAGACCACTGGAGAGCTGCAAAAAAAGTAAGGAGGTACCTTCAAGGAACCAAAGACTACATGCTTATGTATAAACGGATGGACAATTTGGAAGTAATTGGCTACTCAGATTCTGACTTTGCTGAATGTGTTGATTCATGCAAATCAACATCAGGTTACATTTTTATGATGGCCGGTGGAGATGTATCATGGAGGAGTGCCAAGCAGACTTTGATTGCCACTTCCACTATGGAAGTCGAGTTCGTCTCCTGTTTTGAGGCTATTTTACATGGTGTATGGCTTAAGAGTTTAATTTCTAGGCTTAGAATTATGGATTCTAACTCTAAGCCATTGAGAATATATTGTGACAATTCAACTGTTGTTTTTATGGCTAAAAACAACAAAAGTGGGAGTCGAAATAAACACATCGACATTAAGTATTTAGCTATAAGGGAACATGTTAAAGAAAAGAAAGTGGTTATTGAGCACGTCAGCACTGAGTTGATGATCGTTGATCCTTTGATTAAGGGCATGCCACCATTTAAATTCAAGGATCATGTAATGAATATGGGACTTGGTTCCATTATGTAGTTTCTCATTGTATGGACAATGTTATTTTAATGAAATTCTTAATTATTGTGATGTTTCTCTCATATTTATGTGCACCTTAATTTAATTTGAGAAAATTCCTCTGTAGGACCAGGAATAAACATAAGGTTTATTCATTAAGAAATTGTTGCCACATAAATTATAATAAGAATAAATACATAGTAATACATGGAAGATAATACTCATCATTAGAGGACTTATCGCCATGATTCATGTATTTATTACTTAATACAGATTATCAATGGGTTTTAATATGAGACATTAAGATTGGAAATATGGACCAAGTGGGAGAATGTTAAGTTCCTTTATGTTTTCCCAATTGTTGCCTACAATTACGAAAGTAAACTGCAGTCATTTTCTTAATTTCTGAAAACCAACTATAGTTAATTAATTTCATGTTAGGAGCTTCTGAAGTGGTCCATTACTCATCTGGAGTTCTCTACCATGATCTATGGAACACTGACACATAGCCAACAGAAGCTTGATGGAAGCTTGACTATATATATTCATGTTTGGTCCCCAAGCTTACATCTCAATCCCCTTCAGTTTTACACCATCAAGTTGAGAGAACAAAGCTTGGAAGTGCCTTCATATTTTTTAGAATTCCGTTCTCAAGTGAGCTTCGTACAATTACCTTCTCAAATCTAAAGAGTGAGCCCGTATATGGTTTTTCTCATTGGTCTGTGTTTGAACAGAGCAAGATCACCAATCGACAATCAAATTTTTTCCATATTGCTTTGTTTTATATGGTCTGAGTATGTTGTAGTTTAACAAATACAATTATACTTGCATCAGCATATCCTTATTTATGTAAAATTCTTTCTTGTGAAGTTAATTTTTTCATATCAAAAAGTGCAAATGGATATGTTAATGTGAATAGATTGGTAGACGCTGACCTATTCATCTGCAATATTAATATCTAAACTAGAGTATTATGTTTGGATATTTAATCGCCTATACGAGAAGCAATCCTGCATGTTTCTTTGCATGTTTCTTTTCATTCTTCGCTGAGTGCTTTCGACCTCAAACATCGACGAAGTGTGGTTGCTTTTCTCTGCGTTCTTATCTCTTGAAGTGGAGTGCTTTCGACCTCAAATATCTACGAAGTGTGGTTGCTTTTAGCAAGTAACGGAGGTTGTCTGTGGTACAGCAAAATAGTGACAGATTGTATGCTAATATCAATGGCGGGAGGTATTTTTCTAGAGCATCAAATTTTACATTCGATTTCTTTAAATTCTATTTCCGCATTAAGAATCTGTGGATAGAGGAAATGATCGATTTGCATAATCCTACTGGGGAAGAAGATGGACCATCGTAAAAAAGAATCTATGGATGGAGGAAATGATCGATCTGCATACGCCCATTGGGCAGAAGATGGACCATGTAAAAAAAATCTACGGATCTGTGGATGGAGGAAATGATCGATCTGCATACTCCCACTGTGGCAGAAGGACCATGTAAAAACGAATCTATGGATAAAAGAAATGACCACTTCTGGAGAAATGCAATTTAAGAATATTGCCATCTCATCAAGAAAGAAAGAATTTGTGTTGGTTGCTGGATTTTTGCGACAAAACCCCAGAGCAGGGAAGATCTCATGTTTTACTGGTTCTAAGAATTGTGGTCTAACAATTAGGTGGGGAGTTTTTGTTTTAACAAGTCATTTGGTTCAATCCTGAGCAAGACTAGACTATACCTGACAACTGTTCTAGGCACTATTTATTCACTTGAAAAAAAGAAAATTTTCCCCAAAACTAACTGTTATTTGGTTAGGCTTCTATATTTTCCAGACATTTACTCCCTAACAACTCATTGGCATGGTTTTCGGGATCGTTTACTGTCAGTTTTTTTTGTTCCTGCGCTTCATGCATTTAAAAAGGCTTGTCCATTTTGGGGATGGAATGGTTTCTGCATGGTGTCTTGCATCGCCAACTGAAGCTGGACGCCTAACAATAGTTGACGGTTCAACTTAAAGGGCGTGATCTTTCGACCAGATAATCTGAAATTATCCGGAAAGGATTCTCCTTATCATGTGAAATCATCCTTAAAGAGCTCACCTCAAAGGATTCTCCTTATCATGTGAAATCATCCTTGAACTCACTTCATGTTTAAGTTCTTCAGCATAAACTTCTTATTTGAGAGATGCATCCATATTTCATTTGTTAAACTACGCTTTTGATAAATTCAACCATCTATTTTGATAGATTCAACCATGTCACATAAACTTCTTTCTAAAGAGATGCAGCCATACTTTGTCTCTTAAACTACGCTTTTGTCAAATGCAACTGTGCTATGTCTCTTAAAATGCAACCATGATTTGTCTCTGATATTGAATTTGCTGTCTAGTCGATGTTCTCAGTCTTCGTAATTCTTCTGCAATATTGAATTTGCTGTCTACCCGATGTTCTCACTCTTTGTAATTCTTCTAGAGAGATGCAACCATACTTTGTCTCTTAAACTTATGCTTTTGATCAATGCAGCTGTGCTGTGTCTCCTGAACTGTTATTTTCACAAATGCAACCACGATTTGTCTCTGATATTGAATTTTCTGTCTACTCGATGTTGTCGTTCTTTGTATTTCTTCATATTTTGTTGTCATTCTTTGTAATTCTTTAGATTCTTATGAAGCATTTCTTCTTTTGCAATGTATTACATGAATTAGTTTAACGACTTAGCAGTTTTATCGGGTATCTGGCAACGTGCTCTATGTTTCTTGAAGCCAGAACTTCAAATATGTTTACATGAGTTGTAAATGGAGATGTGGAAATATATTAGTGATTGCTGCAGTTTATTTTAGATGATGCTCTTACAATTTTAATCTAATTATTAATGATTAATAATATTATTAAGTTAATTGTAGAGATTTAATTTTCATAAAATACACTGGATTTAATTTTCATGAAATATATTGGAATATTTATAGTAATATTTACAGACAGAGGGTTAAGATTTATCTCAAATTAATTTATATTTTTAAATAATTAATTATAAATGTATTGATAAATTAATAATATTGTAAAGTTAAATTTGCATGAATCTCTATAATTAAAAATATGTTAAAAAAAATTGGCATGAATTCCTATAATTAAAAATATTGCTAAAAATGTTTATGTTTAAGTCATAAATCAAATCTTTTCATAATTAATAATAATAATAATTTAAAATTAAATTAAATTGTTAACTTTGAAGAAGAATAATGATGCGGAGGAATTGCGTGGACGGTCAAAAATGGTCGGAATCCGCCCAAAAAAATTTCAAACAATCTTGCAGTATATGTGTTTGAATTATGTTTTTGATTGTGGAAGTGGATTTAGCACCATCAACTACTACCGTGTTTGAATCATGTTTTTGATTGTGGAAATGGATTTAGCACCATCAACAACTTCTAAAGCTAGCGGAAATCCGTTCAACAAAATTTCAAAAAATCTTGCAGTAGTTGTGTTTGAATCGTGTTTTTGATTGTGGAAATGGATTTAGCACCATCAACAACCTCTAATGTTGGCTGGAATTCGCCCAAAAAAATTCAAAAAATCTTGCAGTAGTTGTGTTTGAATCATGTTTTTGATTGTGGAAATGTTTAGCACCATCAACAACCTCTAAGGCACCCAAAATCTTGAAGTTTGGCAGAGACAACTTGGATTTACAAAAATCCTTGCCGGAATTTCTATAATTTTCTGGGAAAAAAGCAGTATGTTTAGACTTCAACGTTAATTTTTATGTGAATCCCATTGCATAATAAGATAAGTATTTGATGCTTATCAACATTTACCAACTATTTAATTTTTATCACTGCTTTAACTTATTACTATTTCTATTACCTTCTTTAAAGGTAACTCTTCAAGTATCCATAGTAGACTTTGAGAGATCAAACTTCACTCTCTATTCAGTGCAAAATTGCAGAGTTTGGGAGATCAAACTTCACTTTCAATTTGAAGATCATGTTGGTAGTTGACAACTAATTAATGTAAATTTGGGTAAATTGTATCAGCTATTGACAAGTTGGTTTCATATCGAATCAGCAGTTATGTAATGGAAGCTCATATATAAAACTGATGAATGCCAAAACTATTGTATGGAGAATCATTTATTGATTGAATATAGATTCCAATCCCTTGCCCCATGGATGTTTCTTTGACACTCTGTCAGGGTTTTACCACGTAAATCCTGAGTTATTACTTGTGTGTTTGTATTCAGTTTTCCTATCATTTACATTCCTTTCTTGGTTAGTTTATAATTGTAAATGCCTTCTTTCTTGATCAGTAACTCATCTAAAAATAATTGGTATTAGAGCTCGAAACCACAATACGTGAAGCTGCAAATTTAAACCGAACGAGGGTTTTGCTTTATGGTTATCCATTGTCGCTAAAGTTGTGAGCGTTGAATTTTACCTCTGACGGACGAATTTCATCTCCAAAGCCATTATTTGTTAATAGAAAGCTTTATATCATTTGCGATTTCCGAATAGACAGAGTAAATGAGTTGAGTTGAGTTGGAAAATGCTGGTGTTAAAGAAATCTGTTGTCTACCCAAGGTGTGTGTGGCATCTGTGCTTCCAAACTAGAACCCATCGAGGAAGCTCCTGTCCGTCTGCTCTAGGCATGTGTGGGTTCTGTGCTGCCAAACCAGAACCCATCGAGGAAGCTCATGCCCCTGCATGAAGGGAAACACTGTTGCGGTGTGGTCTGCGCTGCCAAACCGTTACTCTCTGCGTGGAAGGGCCATTGAACCAGAGGTGAACCACGGTTTACAAGGAGGAGTGAGGAGGCACCGGCGTGGAGAAAGGAGGCTCTGTCAAGTCTACGTGCGTGCGTCGAGGAGAGCAGTTGAGGCCTTTGCGTGCTGGAGCAGAGAGGAAGAGCTGTTGAGACCTCTGTGTGCTGGAACAGAGAGGAAGACCCTATGTTGGAGCAAAGAGGAAGAGCTGTTGAGACCTCTGTGTGCTGGGACAAAGAGGAAGAGTCGTTGAGACCTCTACGTGGTAGAGCAGAGAGGAAGATCCGTTGAAGTTGTGACCAGTCTGGTGTATGCTGCCAGGAAGTGTGCGGAAGTGTGTTGTCTCTATGTAGACTGTGCCAGAGCCTACAAGGAAGTGTGCTGTCTCTACATGCTGCCAGAGCAATCGAGTAATTTTAATAATTTGGAAGAAATTTTTCCTAAGAATTTTTTCCAGAAATTTGTTCAAATTTGGAGGAAAGTAAAACAAAGGATTTTCATTAATTTCTTTGTTTGAGAAAAGGGGAATTTTATTTATTTTTTTAATTTATTTTTTTAATACCAAAAAGTTTTTTAAATAAAGGGAAACCAAAAATAAACCCTAGTTGAAAGACTGAAACCCTAGGAGGAAGGGTTAGTAAGAAGAAAATGGCCAAGATGTCGAATGCAAAGTTCGAGGTGGAGAAATTCACCGGCAAGAGCAACTTTTCTCTTTGGAAACTGAAAGTTATGGATTTGCTAGTGCAACAAGGGTTGCACAAGGCATTGGACGGGGAAAATAAGAAACCTGCAAGCATGACTAATTCGGACTGGAAGGACTTAGATGCCCGAGCTCTCAGTGCCATCAGGTTATGCCTGACGGATGAAGTTCTCTTCAACATTGTTGAAGAGAGTACAACTTCAGGGTTATGGGAAAAACTGGAAAAGCTATACATGACAAAGTCGTTAACTAATATAATTTATTTGGAAAGACAACTATACAGTCTTCGAATGAAGGAGGTTCAAAAGTTGTAAAACATTTGAATGTTTTTAATACACTTATATGCCAATTAAGAGATATGGAAGCTAAAATTCAGGAAGAAGACAAAGCTATAACCTTGTTGTGTTCTTTGCCCAAATCATGGGATCACTTCGTAACTTCAATAGTTTGAGCACCGTTGATTCTTTGAAATTTGAATCGGTTGTGGGAGCTCTCTTGTCTAAAGAAGTATGAAGGAAATCCAATAATGAAACAGTTGCATCAGAAGCCATGGTAGCTATAGGATGGTCAAAGGAAAGAGGAGAAAAAATAAGGGGGTCTTCCAGATCTAAATCAAAGGGAAAGAAGTGTAAGGCAAAATGTTGGCACTGCAATAAAATTGGACACCTGAAGTAAGACTGCTGGAAATGACAAGAGTCTAATAACTTGAAGAAGGAAGCAAATCAGGTTGATTCAGGTATGATAGACGAAGTTTTATCTGTTGAAGAATTATGTATGATGGATGAAACTTCATGTAATGTCTCTCAAGGTGTTGAAAGTTGGCTGTTAGACTCTGATTCTTCTCATCACATGTGTCCACACAGAAATTGGTTTACTTCATATGAAAATGTAAATGGTAGTTCTATGTTTATGTGTAATAATGTATCATGTCAGACTATTGGGATGAGAAATATCAGGATTAAAATGTATGATAACACAACTAGAACATTAACTAGTGTTATACATGTACCTGATTTGAAGAAAATTTTGATTTCTTTGGGAGTGTTGGATTCGGATGGTTATAAGTTTACAGGTCAGAATGGCGTGTTGAAAGTCTTTAAAGGCACCCTAGTTGTTATGAAAGCAGAAAGGACGGAAATATTCACAGACTCAAAGGAAGTACTCAGAGCAGTGAAGCGGCGATTGTGTCAAAAAAAGAAGAAGGTACTCACCTATGGCATCAATGATTGGGTCACACAAGCGAGAAAGGTCTTCAGATACTGATGAAACGTAAATCTCTTCCTGATCTGAAATCTTTGAAGTTGGATTTTTGTAAACATTGTGTGTATGGAAAACATTGTAAACAGAGATTTAAAACTGGAAATCATAAAAGTAAAGATATTTTAGACTATATTCATTATGATCTATGAGGACCATCTCCTGTTGTATCATATGGAGGTGCTCTATATTTTTTAACAATTGATGATTTCTACCGTAAAGTTTGGGTCTTTATGCTAAAAAAGAAAGTTGATGTATTCAATGTCTTTAAACAATTTAAAGCAATGGTAGAGAAAAGAATAGGCAAATCAATTAAATGTTTAAGAACTAACAATGGTGGTGAATTCACTTCAATAGAATTTGAACAATACTATAAGGATGAAAGAATTGTTAAACACAAAACTGTTGTTTATACTCCTCAGCAAAATGGTGTTGCTGAACGTATGAATCAGACTCTTATGGAAAGAGCCAAAAGCATGATCAGCAATGTTAACTTGCAAAAGGAGTTGTGGGCAGAAGCAGTATCCACTGCTTGTTATTTAGTTAATAGATCACATTCAATAGAAATTAATTGTAAAATTCCTAAAGAAGTTTGGACAGGTCAGTCTTGTGATTATTCACATTTAAGGATATTTGGTTGTGATGCTTATTCTCGTATTCCTAAAATTCAGCGTTCAAAATTATATCCAAAATCGAAATGTTAGGTCTTTGTTGGGTATGACTATGCAGTGAAAGGATACAAGTTGTGGGATTCTACATTGCGAAAGATAGTCATTAGTAGAGATGTAACATTTGATGAATCTTCCTTTTTAAAATCAAATGTTGAAAGAATTGAAGAAAGAAGAAGAGGCTTCTGGAGAAAAAGGTGTTGAAGATATAAAGGAAATTGTTGAAGTTTCTGAACCAGTTCAACAACTAGTCACTCTAAGAAGGTCTACAAGGGAAAGAAAAACTCCCAAAAGGTATGAAGATTCTACTTCATCTTTTGCTTTGATTACTGAAGATGGGGAACCTTCTTGTTATCAGGAAGCAGTAGATGATACGGATAGTGAAAAGTGGAAAACAGCTATGGAAGAAGAAATGGATTCCTTAGCCAAGAACAATACCTGGGATCTTGTAGAACTTCCTGAAGGGAGAAGTGTTGTTGGATGCAAATGAGTCTTCAAACTGAAACGAAAAGTTGATGGAAGTATCGAAAAGTATAAGGCGAGACTGGTAGTAAAAGGGTATTCTCAGGTTGAAGGTATCGAATTTCATGAGATTTTTTCACCAATTGTAAAACTTGTTTCTATTCGTACTATGTTGGCACTAACTGCATTATTTAACCTTGAGTTAGAACAGTTAGATGATAAAACTGTTTTTTTACATGTTGATTTAAATGAAGAGTTATATATGGAACAACCAAAAGGTTTTATACAAGGTTGCAGTAGAAGATTAGTTTGTAAGCTCAGGAAATCATTGTATGGTATGAGGCAATCTCCCAGACAATGATACAAGAAGTTTGACTCCTTCATGGTGAGACAGAACTTTATAAGAAGTGAGTATGATCATTGTGTATACTTCAAGAGTTTCAATGGCATATTCATTATCTTAGCTTTGTATGTTGACGATATGCCCATTGCAAGCAAAATCTTGGAAGAGATCAACATGTTAAAGGCTCAACTTTCTAGGACGTTTGATATGAGGAATCTTGGAGTAGCAAAACATATCTTGGGCATGGAGATACACAGAGATAGGAAAAATGTAAGCTTTGGTTATCACAACAGAAGTATGTGGAGGAAGTACTTGAAAAGTTCTGTATAAACAATGTGAAACCTGTTAATGTTCCATTAGCTTCCCATTTTAAGCTTTCTTCAAGAAAAGCATTATATGTATCATGTACCATATGCAAATGTTGTAGGCAACTTAATGTATGTGATGGTATCTACAAGACCTGACATTTCACATGCAGGTCGAGTTGTTAGCAGGTTCATTGCAAATCCAGGTGAAGAACATTGGCAAGCAGTGAAATGGGTGCTTCGATATCTAAGAGGCACAAGTGACCATTGCATCATCTTCAATGGTAGTGAAGGATCAGTTTGTAGATATGTAGATGCTAATTATGCAAGTGATTTGGAGAAAATAAGATCTACTATAGGTTATGTCTTTGCTCTTGTAGGTGGAGCAATTAGTTGGATGTCAAAGCTTCAAGAAATAATTGCGTTGTCCACTACTGAAGTAGAATATATAGCTGCTTTAGATGCCAGTAAAGAAGCAATCTGGTTAAAGGGTCTAGTTGATGAGATTGGAAGGACGTAGGAGAAAGTGAATGTACTTTGTGACAGTCAAAGTGTTATTCACTTGGCTACAAATCCTGCTTATCACACCAGAATCAAGCACATTGATGTAAGGTATCATTTTCTGAGACATGTGATCAATGGCGGAAAAATAGCTCTTCAAAAAGTCCATACGGGAGATAATTTTGCAAACATATTCACAAAGTCAGTTACAGTAGAGAAGCTATGATGGTGTTTATATTCTCTTGGCTTGCAGAAAAGATGATGAATGGGCATGGGCAAGGGATTACGAAAATTGTGTCAAGGTGGAGTTTGTTGGTAGTTGACAACTAATTAATGTAAATTTGGGTAAATTGTATTAGTTATTGACAAGTTGGTTTCATACTAAATCAGCAGTTATGTAACGGAGGCTCATATATAAAATTGATGAATGCCCGAACTACTGTATGGAGAATCATTTATTGATTGAATAGAGATTCTTATCCCTTGCCCCGTGGATGTTTCCATGACATTTTGTCAGGGTTTTACCACGTAAATCTTGAGTTATTACTTGTGTGTTTGTATTCATTTTTCCTGTCAGTTACATTCCTTTCTTGGTTAGTTTATAACTGTAAATGCCTTCTTTTTGGATCAGTAACTCATCTAACAACATATCAAACTTCACTTTCAATTCAAAGAGTGCAAAATTGCAGAGTTTGGGAGATCAAACTTCACTCTCCATTCGAAGAGTGCAAAATTGCAGAGTTTGGGGAAATTTTGGATATAATTCAAGTTTCTTTCAATGATACTAATTCTTATTACACATTTACCAAGTTAGTTTACAATTGACTCTTCAATTGTCCGTTGTGAGATGTCATTGGCCATGGCTCCACATTGGGAGATCACACTTCACTCTCAATTTGAAGAATGCAAACTTGCAGACTTTGGGGAAATTTTTGATATAATTCAAGTTCCTTTGAACTATAGTAACGCTTATTACACACTTAACTTGTTAACTCATTAGTGTGATTGGTTTCTAAGGCCGACTTTATAAGCTTGCTCATAAATTTATTGTACATTTTTCTCCATTTTTTAGGTTGACTGTCTAATCTTTCTCATCAATTTATTGTACATTCCTCTTCATTTTTGGATCTTTCATCCGTAATCTAAAATTCCAAAATCTCTCTATTTTTCATAGGAATTTTTCAAAGTTCTTCGAGTTCATTGTTCATGGGCTAATATCTAATCATTATCACTCGATATGCAGAAAGGTTGACTATCTAAGCTTGCTCATCAATTTATTTTACGATCCTCTCCATTTTTTACGCTGACTGTCTAAGCTTTCTCATCAATTTATTGTACATTCCTCTCCATTTTTGGATCTTTCATATGTAATATAAAATTCCAAAATCTCTCTATTTTTCAACATTCATTTTTCATAGGAATTTTCCAAGGTTCTTCGAGTTCATTGTTCATTCGCTGATCTTTAATCATTATCACTCGATATGCAGAACAATGTTGAATTCCTACAAGACTTTAAAATATTAAATATGATTTTGGATTAGTTAGTGAAGCCTTGCAAGGTTTTTAATTACTAAATATGGGGTTTTGTAATTACTCTTTTTACTAATTTTCGAGATTTCTATACTCGTATACTTCAGCATATAGAAAGATGCAGGAAGAGTTGATCTCTCTCTAAACTATCTCATATATATATATATATATATATATATATATATATATATATATATATATATAATCAATCTCTACATTTTTTTGGTCTATTTAAATCTCCTTCATGATGTAATTGAAGCAACAAAGTATGAGATCTATGGAAACATAGAGTTCTCTCTAAACTAGGTTCTAAATAGAACTTATTTCTATATTTTTCCTTGAAGGTATTTGCATAAATTTTTGGAGGGTCTATTTAAATCTGCTTCTTGATGATCTCTGCAAAATAATTTTTATTTGGGGGTGTATTTAAATCTCCCTCCTGATGTAATTGATGCAACAAATTTTGAGAGCTATAAGTAATTTAGTGATTTATTTGTGTTATTTGCGTGTTTAGTTAGCAACAAATTTTCATGTTAGTCTTCTCTCTCCTCTGTATATGGATTGGTATCAGAACACGAGGTAGTCTCCTCTCTCCTCAAAGCACAGATTAGATTTTATGCGTTAGGTTTGTGGGGAGCTTAGTCATTCATGGTAGAAGCTGAAATAGATAAAGGTCACCATAGTTGTTGTCATCTCTGTAAAACCTAGTCGTCGATTCATTTGTGTTATTCATGTGTTTATTTAGCAACAACGTTTCATGTTAGTCTACTCTCTCCTTTGTCTATGGATTGGTATCAGAACATGAGTTAGTCTCCTCTCTACTCAGAGTACAAGATTAGATTTTATGTCTTAATTTTGTGAGGAGCATAGCCATTCATGGTAGAATCTGAAATAGATAAAGGTCACCATAGTTGTAGTCATCTCTGTCAAACCTAGTCGTTGTCATTTGCTAATATCATGTAAACCCTAGTCGTTGTTGTTTGTTGGTATTATGCAGAATTGTCGATCTCATGCCTAGCCACCACCATTTGATTTGTGACCGTATCAAGGGTGACATCTCTGCAAACCCTAGTCATTGTCATTTTCGGTGTCGTGCGGATTTTTCAATCTCATGCCTAACCACTGCCATTTGATCTATGCAAACCCTAATCATTGATGTTTTTTGGTATCATGCAAATCCTAGTCGTTGTCATTTTTTGGTATCATGTGTTTCTATTGATCTCACACCTAACCACTGTCATTTGATCTGTAACTGTATTAAGTGGCCATAGATGAGAGATCTAAAAGAACTTGATAGAGTCGAAAGGAACCAACCCTCCAGCGACCACCATAATGAATGAATATTCTTGGTTGGGCTGAATGAAGGTAGGTTCCTCATTGGAATTACTATAAGAGTTGTTGGGTGTTCCCTTACTGCACTTAGGTTAAAATAAAATGCTCAACCTCACTTCTCTCTTGATCACTGAAGAATTTTTTTTATGCATATTCTCATTTTTTTTAGGTTTTATTTTTTTTTTATGGTTTGGTTAAGTTGATTTAAGATTGGGGCTTGTTTCAATGTTGGATGGAAGAATGATCTATCCACTAGCAAGTTGTTATTATCAAAATGTTTAATCAATTCTAAATGTTCTATAAAATAGTTTCCATTTATCATAAGTGATTCATATTTTCAAACTCTCGGATGAAATTTGACTTTAAACTAATTATTTTGTGCTTCATAAATAAAGCATATGATAAATGAATCTTTATATATATATATATATATATATATATATAATATATATTATATATATATATATATATATATATGATATATTAGATATATAGTATATATGATATATAGATATATAATATATATATATATTATATATATATATATATTAATTATTGACATCATTAGATGAATTAATAGTCTCAAAAAAATTATATGTGTGTGTGTGGGGTAACCAAAGTGAGAGAATATATATGGCAAAGGTATAGACATAGTGAAAATTGTGAGAAACACTTATGGCATAGAAAACTTTCATTTCCACACATTTTTTAAGGGTTTTTTTGGTGGGTAGGGGGAGGTTATGGCATGGAATAGTAGACTCTTCAATTCAGAGTTTCCTTTTTTTCATAAACATTGGATTTGAGTAATGATTCTTATTTGGGTTTCTCTAGTAAAAAAAACTATTTTTGGACCATTAAAATGAGAACCAAACAATATGCAAAAGATCCATGAATTATTGCACTAAAAGGGTTTGAAGAATCCCCATTCAAACCCCAAATTAGGAAGCTTATGTACTAATGATTCAAGATTAATAGGATCCACTCATAGGAACAAGATGGATGATGCAACAATATTTTCTCTCGTTCAACACAGTTTAAATGGAAGAATTATGCCTAAAAGTGCAGTAGCAACTAGACCCAAAAGATTGGGATATTCTACAAATTATATGTAGTAAAAGGGATAGCAATGCTAGTCTACATCAAGTTGAGTCACAATGTATTGCAATTATTGATAAAGTAATTGTTGTATTAGAAGTAGAACTTTTGATATTGCATAAATAATTAGGAATTTTGTGGAAGAGACTAGGGAAGCAGAAGAAGATCAGCCAAACATGGAGACTATAGTTGTCTTAAACACTATAAAGAAGTTTGTTGAAAAAATCATGAAAGAAGAATTCCACTTTGTACACAATGCAGAACATGAACATGGTGAAGAAAGTGAAGCTCACTATGTAGATATATACTCATGTGGATGATGAAATTTAAGCTGAAGATGAAAATGAAATTTCTTTTGTAATTTTAGCAAAATGTGAGGATAATCTAGTAATGGAAGTTGTTGAAGACATGAATGAGGTTGTAGTGAATGTTGTTGTGACATCCCTTTTACTAACCCTCTTGTAAATATTATGTACATGATTCCTAATTTTAAAAAAATGGATAATTGGTTGAGTGTTGGAAATATTGAGAGTGGGGGTGAATCAATATTTCTTTTCAATTGTTATTTTTTCTAGTCAAAACATTTATATTCAGAACACAAGATGAACAACAAGAATAAATGCTTTTATTAATATAATATTTGCAATAAAATATATATATATATATATATATATATATATGGTTCTGATCTGTTTCCAAGCACCAACTTGGATTTTTGTGAGGCTCCAACCTCTAGAACACCAACTTTGTTTTGTCAAGGCACTAAACTTGGACTTAGGAGCACCAACTCCCAGGACACAAATCCTTCTAGTTCTGAGGCACCAACCTCAAGGACACCAATCCTTCCAATTTTGAGGTTCCAACTCCAAGGGCTCTGACCCAATCTTGTCAAGGCATGTTTGATAGTGATTCTCTGCTCCCAAAACTCTTCTTTACTGAATTTTGTCTATTTATAGCTTCACTGTAGTCTCCATGCTACAACATCAATGGAAATCGGTATCCATATGAAGTCTTTACAACTCTTCATACTATCCACACAGAGTCTGCAAAAGTTATCTCATGATGATATCAAATAGCCATCATAATCTCTGATAATGTCTCCACACTGCTTTAATGAGTCTACTATTAGTTGTAGTAAGCTCTGGTTAATTCATCACATGTCTGAGTCTTTCATAGGGTAACACGATCAATGGGGTTGCTCGTCCTTCGAATGCCTCTTGTCCAGCTAAACCTTCATCTTCCTTCTGTCCTATTGGACCTTCGACCTCTTTCTATCCTGCTGGACTGCCAGCTTCCTTCTTTCTTCTAGTTCACCAACAACAACTGCATAAAGAAAATTATCTATTTTCTTATCTTGATATGTCTAACCTTTGGCTTCACTTTCGCTCGCTTGAGCTTCGGCTTCCTCAACGCTCGTTCGTCCTTCTGGCTTCCCTCCTCCAATCACTTTAGCTTCCTCTGTGCTTTCTCGACCATCTATGCTCGCTTGACACTTCGGGTTCCTGATCCACGGCTTCCTTTGTCTATTCAAGTGTTCCAATACTCACAGGACATGTTTAGGAGGAAGAGAGGCTGAAATACGAAGAATTGTTGCCTATAAAAAATATCAAAGAGGTCCTTTTTCCTTTAATAATATTCATGTAGTAGACTTCACTATTTATAGAGGATTTCATTGGAGAGACTGTACCAACAAGGAGGTCCCACATGCCATGTCACAATCGCAATCACAATCGCAACTTTCAGGAGGTCTTTTATAAGTCATGTCTACAACATCGTCGATGGCCAATTACCGATTTCCCCTACTGGATGCGATATGATTATAAACTATTGTTAATAACTCCGTCGGGTCCATAGGTCCATCGCAATCGGTGGATTTAACATCCCTTAGAGACTAGCGACACAATGGATGCGATATTACATTAGGGTGGTTTATAATGGAGTAGCGGGTCTGCATATATTATCGCAATTGGAGGTTTCGGGGGTGATAGCCCTTTATAACTTGCGCTATGAGAGTTCTGATAGGCAGATGCGATAATATATTAAATCATATTACAATGGTGTAGTCGGGTCTACATGCATATCATTATCGCAATTTTAACGTTACAAGGCTTTAAACACTGCGATACATAACTCCCGATATGCTTAAGCCACATATAATCAAACTTCACACTTTGCTTTGATATATCAGACTTAAACAAAAAACCCTATCTTAACATTGTTTATTCATAAACTTAACCCATAAACCTTTATCCCCTTTAATTATATTATAACCCTCGTATAATGGGAATATACACAAACACACGGAAACTTACATTTTCCGCTTTTCCATAGCCTTGGCGCATTTATTGATGCTTACCTTTATCAGGCTCATTCTCCACCATAGATTTCCCTCCATCAGATCTGATGGTCGATGGGAAAACCCCGCTCCGAACACATAAGCCGGACTTCAAATAATAATGAACCGCGTTCATAAATTATCGGGTCCGCACATCGAAGATACCTCCGCAGCGCAGCTCCTTTCTTTCTTCGATCTCAAATTAAATCAGGGTCATTGATCTGGCACATGATCTGACGGTTGTCTCTTAGCCTGATCAATCAAACTTGTGCGACAATCCCCCACTGTCCATCTGCTCTCAATGGATCTGATGGTTCACAACAATTTCGGGTAGACAACAAGCACGGGGATTAACCGCCCGATAAAGCGATTTCTGCTTGCTACTATGTGTCACTTGGTTAGTGGAATCAAGTGCTCACCCTTCAATACCACTTACCACTTCTTTCTCGCCTGATAACCCGCTTTTGTTTATAAAAACCGCCTTCCTTCAAAACTAACATCGAAGCTTGTTATCTACCTGAAAGTGGTACTTAATAGAACCCGCTGATGTGATTTCTTCGATATGTATATATTGCTCCACTCTTATCTGCTCTTATTTTCTCTTGGCTTGTCGCTCCTATGGCTTTCGATATACTGCTCCAATAGCTCTTCTCTAATACTCCTTCAATATCTCATGATATGGTTCCTTTCTTAACTACTCTTCTATTGGCTTCTCATCCTGATGCGTGTTCCTCTTTGTGCCTTCTCTTTTGATGACTTCTTCCTCTTTGTGGGACTTCTTGGGCATATAATACATGCGATACTCCCAATATGGATCCTCTTGCTCCAATAGGTCTTCCATTGGCTTTGCAATGTCTTTCAATGAGCTTCTCTGATACCTACATACCTTGATGGCTTTTGATATCTTTTCTGATATGCCTCTCTTGCTTTAATATTATACAATACTACTCTGATGTGTTAACTCATCTGATACTCTGCAATACTCTTAAGCATAAGCGATAGCTTTGATATGCCTCCTTTGTTAACTCCTCCGTTAACAGACTCTTACTCATGGATTGGTTTTCCTCATGGCCTTGCTCCTTGGCTTCTTGTTCCTGCTTCTTCATGGATCTACTCTGCTTCTCCTTGGCTTCACATCATCATTTAGTATCCTAGAATATTGCCATATTGACATCAATGACAATCTAGGTCAACAATCTCCCCCTTTGTTATTGATGGCAATATTCTTCTTCTCTCCCCCTTTGACATCAATGGCAAAGGAGTGCACAAGGACCCCCCCTGTCGAACTGCTACTCTTCTTCATGAGTAGTAGATCTTCATGGGTGTGTTACTCCCCCTGTCATAGTGCTCTTCCTTTTACTCAAGATAGAAGGACTGCTGCAACTAGAACATTATCCCCTCTTCATGTCTCAGAACTACTTTATCATGGCTTCAACAATGCTTAAAGATTCTTCACTTCAATGTTTCTGCAATAATGATCAAGAATCATAGGCCCCCCCTGACTGTAGGCATCATCTCTTTTGGTAGAGTCTTCCTATCAAATGCTCAGATTGTCGAAGATCAGGTCAACAACATGTGCTGTTGGCTGTAGAGTTCAAGGGACTTTCGAACTGTATTTTCTTCCTTCTCCATACTTGTGTAACTTTCTTCTTTTGCAAGGTTCTAACTTGTGTAAGAGCCCAAGTTAAGTTACAATCACGTGCCATATGACCAATGTTATGACACTTGAAGCATTCTACATTGTTCATGAATAAGAATTCATGATTTCTTCCTACAAAATTGTTCCTTGGAGATTGTTGGGGACCACAATATCTATCTTTATGATATGCTCTACAATCTTTTGCCATGTGTCCAAAGTTTGTACAAGAATAACAATAACCAAGAAATAAACTTTGGTACCTAGGAGATGGAGATTTCCTTGATGTACTTCTGAAGCCTTTCTGCCTTGAGATCCTTTGATGATAACCATTGCTTCTAGCACCCTTGACATTATTTACATTTATTCTTGGAACAAGATTTCTTCCATTGTTGCCTTGATTTTTTTCCTTGTCTTTGCTAGAACTAGGAGCATCACCATTTCTTTCTAGCTTCTTCACATCCCTTTTGTTTGAAGAATTATCATTCTTGTTTGAGGATTCACCTGGATAATCGAGACCTGATTTATCAAGTGGACATATTTGATGGCTGAGCATGTCACCCAAGGCTTGAGAGCTCTTCAAGGTTATTTTTATCCCTTTAGCCTTTTTCCTGAGGAAGACAATCTCTTCTTCCAATCTTTCACACTCATATTTCTTCTTAGCAAGTTGTTTCTCAGTTTCTTCCTTGATATGAGCAGCTTCATTTGCTTATATTTTAAGGGAGATGATATCGGACTTCATTTTGAAGATTTCTTCCTTTTCCTTTTCTAGACTGCTCTCCATTTCTTCCTTGATCCTTGTATCTTTACATGTTTCGGCCTTGAGAAGTTTGATGTTAGATATTAATTTGAATATTTCTTCATCCTTTTATTTTGGTTGAAATATCATGGTGTTTCCCTCCTTTTATGCTTCATCGACCTAGTCTTCTATGATTGCTAATGCTTTCATTGTCTTCTTAGCTCCTTATGCTAACTTTCTTACTTCTTGTAGTTGACTTGACAAGGTATCTTACCATTTCTTTGCTTTATCCAATTGATTTGTCATGGATATGACTTCTTCATGATGCTTTCTTTTGTTCTGATGAAATTCCTTCTTAATCTTGGAAAGCTCTTCATCCCTCTCATGTATTTGAAGCTTGACAAGGTCAACTTTCTTCCTTGTTTGGTCATGGTCACTAGCTAGTGCTTTCTTCTTAAGTTCCTTGTTTTCCTTTCTCAAACTAATAATCTCTTCCATGGCAGCTGTAAGTTGAGTGAGGAGATATTTTACAAAATATTTTTCATTATCTTCATCTTCTAGATCTTCGTTAGCCTTGATGTCATCATTCTCATTTTCAGCTTCTATGATGGGTTCTAGATTTTCTTCTTGATTTCAATCATCTTCTTGACTGATGGACATGGTCAATGCTCCTTTTGAGTTAAGGTCATGAAGTTTGTCCGATATACCCTTTGCTAATGAACATTTTCCTAAATTGTTCTTTATAGAATCAGGTAGCGCATTCAAGATTGCCTTCATTGCCTTTGCATTGTACTCCTTGGGTTCTCCATCCATCATGCTATTAACAATCACTGATTTCCAAATTTCAATGCCTTGAGTCTTTAAGAAATTCCTCATTCTTGCTTCCCATATATTAAAGTTTCCATTGAAACATGAAGCATTCTCGAATTGATTGTCTTCTATTTCAGTGGTAGAGGGAGACACATCCTTAGGAGGATTGGAGACTTTCTTCCTTGACTTCACCATTTGCGTTCTAAAGATCAACCTTCAAGATGTTTAGGCTTTGAGTGAAGATATTGGCTCTGATACCAATTGTTGGAAATACTGAGAGGGGGGGTGAATCAGTATTTCTTTTCAATTGTTATTTTTTCCAATCAAAACATTTATATTCAAAACACAAGATGAACAACAAGAATAAATGCTTTTATTAATATAATCTTTGCAATAAAATAGATACATATATATATATATTTATATATATATATATATATATATATATATATATATATATATATATATATATATATATAATATATATATATTTGGTTCCAATCTGTTGCCAAGCACCAACTTTGACTTTTGTGAGGCTCCAACCTCCAGAGCACCTACTCTGTTTTGTCAAGGCACCAACCTTGGACTTAGGATCACCAACTCCTAGGACACCAATCCTTCCAATTTTGAGGCTCCAACCCCAAGGTATTTATTCCAATCTTGTCGAGGAATGTTTGAGAGTGATTCTTTGCTCCCAAAGCTCTTCTTTACTGAATTCTATTTATTCACAGCTTCATTGTAGTCTCCATGCTACAGCATCAATGGAAACCATCCTTCATATGAAGAAGTCTTTACAACTCTTCATACTATCCACACAGAGTCTGCAAAAGTTATCTCATGATGATATCAAATAGCCATCATAATCTCTGATAATGTATCCACACTATTTTAGTGAGTCTACTATTAGCTACACTAAGCTCTAATTAATTCATCACAGGTATGAGTATTTCACAGGGTAACACAATCAACAGGGTTGCTCGTCCTTCGACTGCCTCTTATCTGGCTAGACCTTCGTCTTCTTTCTATCCTGTTGGACCTTCGGCCTCTTTCTATCCTATTGGACTATCAGCTTCCTTATTTTTTCCAATTCACTAACAACAACTACATAAAGACAATTCTTTGTTTTCTTATCTTCATGCCCTTGATCTTTGGCTTCCCTTTCACTCACTTGAGCTTCGGCTTCCTCAACGCTCGTTACACCTTCTGACTTCCCTCCTCTGGTTGCTTTAGCTTCTTCTGTGCTCGATCAACCATCTATGCTCGCTTGACATTTCGGCTTCCCGATCCATGGCTTCCTTTATCTATTTGAGTGTTCCAATACTCACAGGACACGTTCAGGAGGAAGAGAGGTCGAAATACAAAGAATTGTTGCCTATAAAAAATATCAGAGTGGTCCTTTTTCCTTTAATAACATTCATGCATTAGACTTCATTATTTACGGAGGATTTCGTTGGAGAGACTGAACCAACAAGGGGGTCTCACATGCCACATCACAATTTCAATCGCAATTGCAACTTTCAGGAGGTCTTTTATAAGTCATGTCTATAACATTATTGATGGTCGATTACCGATTGCCCCTACGGGATGCGATATGATTATAAATTGTGGTTAATAACTTCATCGGGTCCATAGCTCCATCTTAATCGACGGATTTACATCCCTTAGAGACTAGCGACACAGCAAATGTGATATTACATTAGGGTGGTTTATAATGGAGCCACAAGTCCGCATATATTATCACAATCGGAGGTTTCAGGGGTGACACCCCTTTATAACTTGCACTATGAGAGTTCTGATAGACAGATGCGATAATATATTAAATCATGTTACAATGGTGTAGTCAGGTCTGCATACATATCGCTATCGCATTTTTAATGTGACAATGCTTTAAACGTTGTGATACATAACTCACGATATGCTTAAGCTGCATATAATCAAACTTCACACTTTACTTTGATATATCAGACTTAACCACAAAACCCTCTCTTAACATTTTTTATGCGTAAACTTAGCCCATAAACCTTTATCCCATTTAATTCTATTATAAGCCTCGTATAATGGGAATATACACAAACACACGGAAACTTACATTTTCCACTTTTCCATAGCCTTGACGCATTTATCGATGCTTACCTTTATCAGGCTCATTCTTCACCATAGATTTTCCTCCATCAAATCTGACGGTTGATGGGAAAACCCCGCTCCAAACACATAAGCCAGACTTCAAATAATAATGGATTGTGTTCATAAATCGTCGGGTTCACACATCAAAGCCACCTCTGCAGTGCGGCTCCTTCCTTTCTCCGATCTCTGATTAAATCAGGACTGTTGATCTGGCGCTCAATCCAACGGTTGTGTCTTAGCCTTATCAATCAAACTTGCACGACAATCTTCCATCATCGATTTGCACTTGATGGATCTGACGGTTCACAACGATTTCGAGTAGACAAAAAGCACGGGGATTAACTACCCGATAAAGCAGTTTCCTCTCTCCTCCTCACTACTACGTGTCGCTCAGACAGTGGAATCGGGTGCTCAACCTTCAATACCACTTAACACTTCTTTCTCGCCTGATAACCCGCTTGTGTTTATAAAACCGCCTTCCTTCGTGACTAACACCTGAGCTTGTTATCTACATGAATGTGGTACTCAATGGAACCCGCCGATGTGATTTCTCTTTTATAGATATATATATATATATAATATATATATATATAATATATATTATATATATATATATATATATATATATTATATATATATTATATATAATATAATATTATATAATATATATATATTATTATATATTTTATATTATATATTATATATATATTATATCTATATATAATACACTCCACCTCTTATCTTCTCTTAGCTTGTCACCTCTATGGCTTCCGAAACACTGCTCCAATAACTCTTCTCTGATATTCCTTCGATATCTCATGATATGGTTCCTCTGTTAACTGCTCTTCCCATAGCTTCTCCTCTTGATGCGTTTTCCTCTTTGTTCCTTTTCTTTTGATGAATTCTTCCTCTTTGCGGGACTTCTTGGGCATATAATACATGCAATACTCCTGATATGGCTCCTCTTGTTCCAATAGGTCTTCCTTTGGCTTTGCAATGTCTTTCAATGAACTGCTCTAATACCTTCATTCTGATGTCTTTTCTGATATGCCTCTCTTGCTCTGATATTCTACAATACTCCTCTGATGTGTTAACTCCTATGATACTCTAGAATACTCCTAAGCATAAGAGATAGATTTGATATGCCTCCTTTGTTAACTCCTCTGTTAACAGACTCTTACTCATGGCTTGGCTTTCCTGATGGCCTTGATCCTTAGCTTCTTGCTCCTGTTTCTTAATGGATATACTCTACTTCTCCTTGGCTTCATATCATCATTTAGTATCCTAGAATATTTCCATATTGACATCAATGACAATCTAGGTCAACAATCTCCCCCTTTGTTATTGATCGCAATATTCTTCTTCTCTCCCCCTTTGAAATCAATGGCAAAGGAGTGCACAAGGACTCCCCCGATCGAATTGCTACTCTTCTTCATGAATAGTATATCTTGATGGGTCTGTTACTCCCCCTGTCATAGTGCTCTTATTTTTACTCGAGATAGAAGGATTTTTGCAACTAGCACATTATCCCCTCTTCATGTCTCAGAACTATTTTATCATGGCTTCAACAATGCTTAAAGATTCTTCACTTCAATGTTTCTACAATAATGATCAAGAATCACAGGCTCCCCCTGACTGTATGCATCATCTCTTTTGGCAGAGTCTTCCTATCAAATGCTCAGATTGTCGAAGATCAAGTCAACAACACGTGTTGTTGGCTACAAATTTCAAAGGACTTTTGGATTGTATTTGTTTCCTTCTCCATACTTATGTAACTTTCTTCTTTTGCAAGGTTCTAGCTTGTGTAAGAGCCCAAGTTAAGTTGCAATCACATGCCATATGACCAATGGTATGACAATTGAAGCATTCTACATTGTTCATGAATAAGAATTCATGATTTCTTCCTACAAAATCGTTCCTTGGATATTGTTGGGGACTATAATATCTATCTTTATGATATGCTCTACAATCTTTTGCCATGTGTCCAAAGTTTGTACAAGAATAACAATAACCAAGAAATAAAATTTGGTACCTAAGAGATGGAGATTTCCTCGATGTATTTCTGAAGCCTTTCTGCCTTGAGATCCTTTGATGATAACCATTGCTTCTAGCATCCTTGACATTATCTACATTTCTTCTTGGAGCGGGATTTCTTCCATTGTTGCCTTGATTTTTTTCCTTTCCTTTGCTGGAACTGGGAGCATCACCATATCTTTCTGGCTTCTTCACATCCCTTTTGTTTGAAGCATTATCATTCTTGTTTGAGGATTCACCTACATACCCGAGGCCTGATTTATCAAATGGACATCTTTGATGGTTGAGCATGTGATCCAAGGCTTGAGAGTTCTTCAAGGTTTTTTTCATCCCTTCAACCTTTTTCCTAAGGAAGACAATCTCTTCTTCCAATCTTTCACACTCATATTTCTTTTTAGCAAGTTGTTTCTCAGTTTCTTCCTTGATATGAGCAACGTCATTTGCTTCTATTTTAAGGGAGATGATATCTGAGTTCATTTTAAACATTTATTAATTTTCCTTTGCTAGACTGCTCTCCATTTCTTCCTTGATCGTTGTAGCTTTACATGTTTCGGCCTTAAGAAGTTTGATGTTAGATTTTAATTTGAATATTTCTTCATCCTTTGCTTTTAGTTGACATATCATGGTGTTTCTCTCCTTTTCTTCTTCATCGACCTGTTATTCTATGGCTGCTAATGGTTCCATTGTCTTCTCAGCTCCTTGTGCTAACTTTCTTGCTTATTGTAGTTGACTTGACAGGGTATCTTCCCGTTTCTTTGCTTTATCCAATTGAATTGTCATGGATATGACTTCTTCATGATGCTTTCTTTTGTTTTGATGAAATTCCTTCTTATTCTTGGAAAGCTCTTCATCCCTTTCCTGTATTTGAAGCTCATCAAGGTCAACTTTCTTCCTTCTTTAGTCATGGTCACCAGCTAGTGCTTTCTTCTTAAGTTCCTTATTTTCATTTTTCAAGGTGATAATCTCTTCCATGGCAGCTATAAGTTGAGCGAGGAGATCTTCTACAAAAATATTTTTTCATTCTCTTCATCTTCTAGATCTTCTTTAGCCTTGATGTCATCATTCTCATTTTCAGCTTCTATTATGGGTTCTAGATTTTCTTCTTGATTTCCATCATCTTCTCGATTGATGGTCATGGTCAATTCTCCTTTTGAGTGAAGGTCATGGAGTTTGTCCCATATACACTTTGCTAATGAACATTTTCCTAAATTTTTCTCTATAGAATCAAGTAGCCCATTCAAGATTTCCTTCAATGCTTTTGCATTGTATTCCTTGGATTCTCCATCCATCATGCTATCAACAATCATTTATTTCCAGATTTCAATGCCTTGAGTCTTTAAGAAATTCCTCATTCTTACTTCCCATATATTAAAGTTTCCATTGAAACATGGAATCTTCTCAAATTGATTATCTTCTATTTTAGTGGTAGTGGGAGACACGTCTTCAGGAGGACTGGAGATTTTCTTCCTTGACTTCACCATTTGTGTTCTAAAGATCAACCTTCCAACTGTTTAGGCTTTGAGGGAAGGAAATGGCTCTAATACCAATTGTTGGAAATACTGAGAGGGGGGGTGAATCAGTATTTCTTTTCAATTGTTATTTTTTCCAGTCAAAACATTTATATTCAGAACACAAGATGAACAACAAGAATAAATGCTTTTGTTAATCTAATATTTGCAATAATATATATATATATATATATATGGTTCCAATCTATTGCCAAGCACCAACTTGGACTTTTGTGAGGCTCCAACCTCAAGAGCACCAACTTTGTTTTGTCAAGGCACCAACCTTGGACTTAGGAGCACCAACTCCTAGGACACCAATCCTTCCAGTTCTGAGGCACCAACCTCAAGGACACCAATTCTTCCAATTCTGAGGCTCCAACCCCAATGGCTTCGACCCAATCTTGTCAAGGCATGTTTGATAGTGATTCTCTACTCCCAAAGCTCTTCTTTACTGAATTCTATCTGTTTACAACTTCACTGTAGTCTCCATGCTACAACATCAATGGCAACCAATCTTCATATGAAGAAGTCTTTACAACTATTCATACTGTCCACACAGAGTCTGCAAAATTTGTCTCATGATGATATCAAATAGCCATCATAATCTTTGATAATGTCTCCACAATGCTTTAGTGAGTCTACTATTAGTTGCACTAACCTCTGATTAATTCATCACAGGTCTGAGTCTTTCACAGAGTAACATGATCAACAGGGTTTCTTGTACTTCGACTACCTCTTGTCTGGCTGGACCTTCGTCTTCCTTATGTTCTGCTGGACCTTCAACCTCTTTCTATCCTGTTGGACTGTTGGCTTCCTTCTTTCTTCCAGTTCGCCAACAATAACTACATAAAGACAATACTCTATTTTCGTATTTTGATACACCTAACCTTTGGCTTTCCTTTCGCTCACTTGAGCTTCGGCTTCCTCAACGCTCATTTGACCTTCTGGCTTCCCTCCTCCAATCGCTTTAGCTTCCTTTGTGCTCACTCAACCATCTATGCTAGCTTGATATTTCAACTTCCCGATCCATGGCTTCCTCTATCTATTCGAGTGTTCCAATACTCATAGGACATGTTCATGAGGAAAAGAGGCCGAAATACAAAGAATTGTTGCTTATTAAAACTATCAAAGAGGTCCTTTTTCCTTTAATAATATTCATGCATTAGACTTCGATATTTATGGAGGATTCCAGTGGAGAGACTATACCAACAGGGAGGTCTCACATGCCACGTCACAATCGCAATCGCAATCACAGCTTTCAGGAGGTCTTTTATAAGTCATGTATATAACATCGTCTATGGCCGATTATCGATTGCCTCTACTGGATGCAATATGATTATAAATTGTTGTTAATAACTCCATCGGGTCCATAGCTCCATTGTAATCAGCGGATTTAACATCCCTTAGAGACTAGCAAAGTAGCAGATGCGATATTACACTAGGGTGATTTATAATGGAGCCACGGGTTTGCATATATTATCGCAATTGAAGGTTTCAGGGGTGACAACCCTTTATAACTTGTGCTATGAGAGTTCCAATAGGCAGATTAAATAATATATTAAATCATATTGCAATCGTGTAGTCAGGTCTGCATACATATCGCTATCGCAGTTTTAACGTGACAAGGATTTAAATGCTACGATACATAACTCCCGATATGATTAAGCCGCATATAATCAAACTTCACACTTTACTTTGATATATCGGGCATAACCACAAAACCCTCTCTTAATGTTGTTTATGCGTAAACTTAACTCATAAACCTTCATCCCCTTTAATTCTATTATAACCCTCGTATAATGGGAATATACACAAACACACAGAAACTTAGATTTTCCACTTTTCCATAGCCTTGGAACGTTTATCGATGCTTACCTTTATCAAGCTCATTCTCCACCATAAATTTCCCTGCATCAGATCTCACGGTTGATGGGAAAACCCTGCTCCGAACACATAAGCCGGACTTCAAATAATAATGAACTGTGTTCATAAACTGTCGAGTCCGCACATCAAAGACACCTCCACAGCGCAGCTCCTTCCTTTCTTCAATCTACGATTAAATCAGGACCATTGATCTGGCGCTCGATCTGATGGTTGTCTCTTAGCCTGATCAATCAAACTTGCGTGACAATACTCCACCGTTGATTTGCACTCAATGGATCTGATGGTTCACAACGATTTCGGGTAGACAATAAGCACGAAGATTAACCACCCGATAAAGTGGTTTCCTCTCTCCTCCTCACTGCTATGTGTCGCTCAGTTAGTGGAATTGGGTGCTCACCGTTGAATACCACTTACCACTTCTTTCTCACCCAATAACCCACTTTTGTTTATAAAAACCATCTTCCTTCATGACTAACACCTGAGCTTGTTATCTACCTGAAAGTGGTACTTAATAGAACTTGCCAATGTGATTTTTTCAATATATATATACTCCTCCGCTCTTATATTCTCTTATCTGCTCTTGGCTTGTCACTCCTATGGCTTCTAATACACTAGTCCAATAGCTCTTCTCTGATATTCCTCTGATATCTCATGATATGGTTCCTCTATTAACTACTCTTCCACTGGCTTCTCCTCCTGATGCGTCTTCCTCTTTGTTCCTTATCTTTTGATGATTTCTTCCTCTTTGCGGGACTTCTTGGGCATATAATACATGCGATACTCCCGATATGGATCCTATTGCTCCAATAGGTCTTCCTTTTGGCTTTGCAATGTCTTTCAATGAACTTCTCTGATACCTTCATACCTTGATGGCTTCTGATATCTTTTCCGATATGCCTCTCTTGCTCTGATATTCTGCAATACTCCTGTGGTGTGTTAACTCATCTGATACTATGCAATACTCTTAAGCATAAGTGATAGCTTTGATATGCCTCCTTTGTTAACTCCTCTATTAACAGACTCTTACTCATGGCTTGGCTTTCCTGATCGCCTTGCTCCTTGGCTTCCCTGATCGCCTTGCTCCTTGGCTTCTTGCTCCTGTTTCTTCATGGATCTACTCTGGTTCACCATGGCTTCATATCATCATTTAGTATCCTAGAATATTTCCATATTGACATCAATGAAAATCTAGGTCAACATTGAGATGGGACACGGATTCAAAGCTCTGCAGGAGGAGTTCCTTGTATGTCAAAGCTTGCATTTAAAATATCACCAAATTTTTTTATTGGAGGGGACAACCCTATTGTAGAAACTAATGAAGGAAATGGGTGATCTAGACATCTGTAGGAATACAACATAATATAGATATAAACATAAACACAAAGATGCAACATAAATATATCTTCATTAATATCAAAGAACTAAATAATGCTTACATATAGAATGGAAATAAACTAGCTCAGGCGATGGTAGTTTATCTCTAAGAATAGATGTGGCAAATACATGCCTCTGAACTATGTTACAATGAGGCTCAAGAGAATTTTTATTCTTACATAACAAAGGGAAACTTTAAACAACCAAAACTCTAACCCTACTAGATGGAATGGAAAGAGTTCTGGGACTCGTTAGGGCTAGTTGGTTTGCCAACTTCTTTGGGTCGTAACTTGGTCATATGATGGTTATTTGACGCGTGCGATACCTTGTTAGAAAGGTCTCTCCAAGTACTACAGGATTTGTGGCAGGGCCTTGCCTATGGATATGGGTGTGCTGCAAACCTTAAAAAAATGCCGTCTAGGGGGTTAAAACAGCTCCAGAAATTTAGGACTTGAAAAACTACTAAAAATAGTAAATGTTACTATAATCAAGAAATTGATGAAACTGTCTTGAGGTCTAGGTGGAATAGGCAGGTTTCCACCAATATCCACCTGAATCAGTCCCCCCCCCCAAGGAATCAATGGTCCCAATTTCATGCAGAGCCTCCTTGAGGTGAGGAAATTTCTGTTGAACTTGATCACTGGTGAGCCACTTGCCCTAGTGAAGGAGTTGGCCTACATTGACAACTCAATATTGTTGGATCCTCTATTGGTGAGTGTTATTAATTTGCGTGTCCATGATCCTATCATTTTTCACTTTTTCTATACAACTTGATTTGAGCTCTATTAGCGTCAGTTGCTCAACAACATCGAATGTGTCCAAAAATGGGGGAAAGTATGGCCACAGCCAGTCCACATTAAATATCGAATGCAGACCAAGGAACAATGGAATTTTGAGCTCAAAATTATTTTCCCCTATAGCCTTAGTGATGGTGTAAGGCCCATATCAGAGAGGATGAATCTTGCAGTGGGCCACGGGAAGCCACTCCTTCTGCAAATGTAACAAAATGTTGTCGCCCACCTAAAAATTGTGTGGCACCTAATTCTGATCATGACATTATTTGTACTT
>APFE031638016.1:0-17117 GCA_000404065.3 Pinus taeda
TAAAATTAAAATAAAATATTTCATAAATATCTTTTAGTAAAAAGTTTTATAACCAAAGATAAAGGGTAATTTTAATTTTAATAACCAAAGATAGAGGGTAATGTTTTTTAATTATATATTTTATTAATAAATTATAGTAAATCTCTTTAGAACTCTAAATAATGCATTGCACAGCAAGAAAATTAAATTATTTATGTTTGCGTCGGAAATGAGAAAAATAAAATTGAAAGCATGACTGCCACGTGAAGTACATGAAAAAAAACAAATCAAACGAACTGGTTATAACCGAACCAGCAACTCTTATTTATAAAATGAGTTTATATTACTGGACTTGGATCTCCAAAACTAGAGAGCAAACGCAACGACTTCTCATGGTAATAATACACTTATGTATTACTTTAACTGGACTTCGATCCCCAAAATACGCTTCTAGGGTTCAAACACAGATTTAATTTAAAGAAGTAATTCTATGTCCAATAGACAGACAGAGAAATCATCCCCTCTCCTCTGGTAGAGTAAACCATTCGCTACGCCTCAACGTACGTACGTGTTTTCCATTCACGAAGCATGGCTGGACAATCAGCTACATCTCCCTGCAAACCCCTCATTATTCATTTGTTGTTATTGCTGTCCCTATTACCATTGATGCAATGCAGGCCGCTTGGGCGCAAGGTTCCAGTGCCTGAGCAGAAACCCGCTGTTGGGCGCAAGGTTCCAGTGCCTGAGCAGAAACCCGCTGTTGGGTTGAGAATAGATCTGGTGCATAGAGACTCATGGCTTTCCCCATTCTTTCCAGGGAATATTACGTCCACTGAAAGGGTTAAGCAAGCAGTGCAACGCAGTCAAGCAAGGGTTCAAACACTACATAAATCTGTAGTTCTAAAGGCTGCTGCTCAATTAGCTCATAAAAGTGCAAGAATCCAAGCTCCGATAAATGCAGGAAGTGGAGAATTTTTGATGGAGGTAGGAATTGGTGAGCCGGCTTTATCGTATTCTGGAATTCTAGACACAGGCAGTGACTTGATATGGACACAGTGTTTGCCCTGTGATTATTGCTATAATCAATCCTCTCCAATCTATGATCCTATCCAGTCCTCCACTTTCATGACCGTCCCATGCGATAGTTCTGAGTGCCAGGCAAAACCTAATATGGGTTGCAACGCTGATCATCTGTGTAATTACAGGTATGCGTATGGTGATGACTCCTTCAGCACAGGGACCCTCTCAATTGAAAGGTTTACCTTTTCATCAGAGTCAGTCGACGAGATTCAGTTTGGTTGCGGCGTAAACAATGAAGGCCACTTCGGCCAAACAGGTGGAATGGTAGGCTTCGGACGAGGTGACTTATCTTTAATTTCACAGCTTGGTTCAGTAGGAGGTGATAAGTTTGCTTACTGCCTCACGTCTTTTAATGATTATCCTTCCCGAGGCAGCCCTTTGTTTATAGGTCACACTGCTACTTTCAAGGGCGCGGCTGCTGTCAGTTCAACTCCTTTTATTCAAAACAGCGCAGCATCAAGTTCCTATTATCTTTCGTTGTTAGGAATTAGCCTTGGAGGTGCACTAGTGGATATCCCCGATGATTTTTTTGATATTGATCAAAACGATGGTAGTGGCGGATTTGTGATAGACTCTGGAACCACTTTCACATTTCTGTATGACGGTGCATATCAAGTTTTGAGGAAATCCTTAATCTCTTCTTCCACTCACTTGGAGCAAGTGGATGGGTCTGAAATCGGACTAGACCTCTGTTTTAACGTTCCAGCTAATAACGATTTTAACTTTCCCACTTTAACATTCCACTTAGAGGGAGCAGATTATAATGTGGAGCCAGAAAACTACATGTACGTTGATGCCAGTGGTGTTATCTGCCTGGCAATGCTACCTAGTCCAAACATGTCCATATTAGGCAATTTTCAACAGCACAACTACCAAATTCTCTATGACGTCGCCACCAACATGTTCTCTTTTGCACCCGCAGTTTGCGATGCCTTGTAAGCGAGCCCATGTAGATGATTAAAGTGGGTTGTTGCCGGTCTTTGAAAAAAAAATTTGTCATAGAATTTTATGTTTCTTCCTAGGATTTCGTTCTGCTCAATTATCAGCATATGTAAACACTTTTTGTTCAGACTATATGCAAATATGTAATTAGCAAGGTTGTTTATGTGATTTCAAATTCATTGAGCCATGAATTCTTTAATTAGCAAGGTTGTTTATGTGATTTCAAATTCATTGAGCCATGAATTCTTTACTGTGTATGGAATATTGATCAAATTCATTAAACCATGGATTGTGTATGGAATATAGATAATTTAATGAAAGGCCAACGTCATTATAGGTTGTTACTGATTCAATGGTATGTTCAAGATAATATTAATTATTAAAATACTAAAAGTTAAAAAAGAATAATCCCAAAATAAAATTCTGGAATTATCTTTAATGAGAAACTTGAGTACCTCAGTGGTCAAATGATACGTTAAGAAATTGGTCCAATATAGAGAGGGTCACACAATCAAAACTAAAAACATACCCATATTAGTGATGAAGTTATATATTTCCAAGGTTTATGACTAGATTTCATGGAACGTTTCAAAAAAATTATTGGTTTTCATTGGCTTTGACATAAACATGGTGAATTGGATTATCAATTGTGTTAATTTCTCCTCATTTCTAATATTAATGAATGGGGAAGGATCTAATATATTTAGGCCCTCTACAGGACTTTGACTAGGGTGTGCCCTTTGTCTATACTTAGTTTTAATAACTTTAGAGTATCTTAGTTGGATGATAATTAGGTCTAGATAGTCTCAGCCCATTCAAGTAATTTTGATGTGAAAAAACTTACAAGTCACTCACCTATTACTTGTGGAAAATGTACTTTATTATGATATTGTAATGATAGTGAAGGTGAGTGATTTAAATGGATCATACAATCATTTTGTAATGTGACTAGCTTGAAGGTTGATATCGAGATATTTACTATATACTTTCTTGACATTGTGGATGGAGTCAAGCAACTAGTGAAAAAGATTGATTTTACTTATTAGGATAATGATTTAAATGGTGGTTTCAATTATTTTGGATTCAATATTAAGCCAAACGACTACGTAGTAGAGGACTAGAAGTGATGAAAGGCTAAAGAGGAAAATATACTATATTTCTAGTGTCATCATTAGATTCCAATGGGTTGAATAATAGTGTTGGAGGCTATTCATGTTTATTAGAATTTGTGAGCTCCAATCACTAAAATTATCCTAAATAGAATCTAGAAGATAACCTTTAATTATATGTTACTTGAACTCAAATAGCTCCTCCCATGAAGCAAGGATGTTAGGGCTTAAGAGTATTCTTAATTTTGGGATAGTTTTCTTCATTAGGATTTAGAGAAAATTTATGGAGGTACCTTTTTATTACCAAATGCATTTCAATCGAGTCTACCTCGAATTAGTTAATGTCATAACATAAGATTATTCCTCCAACCATTGGGGGGTGATCTATCAAGAATTTGAACATATAGTTGGTACTTGTCATGCTTAGTGGCTCAAGTCTAGATTTAGGGTCTGCATTGGAATGGATGTTATAAAAAAATGTAAGAAAATATCTTCCCAAATGTGTTTATTTTGTTCCTTTACAAAAGAGGATTTTGCAGCATAAATAAAATAGAACATGAGGTTACCACTATGATATGGAATCAATGATGAGTTTCTACATCAGACCTAAACCTTAAGCTATATGGAATGATAATTAGGGATGGCCCTATTGCACAAGTTAATAATGCACCTATGAGGGTCAATGAAGGAAACGATAAATTGTTATGCATTTATAATTCCACATGTAGACATTACACTAGTAAACTAGGATATAAATCTTTGAAAAAGAATGATTAGGTGATTATAATGTGGTTGTACAAAAAATTTAGAAGATAGAAGCACCTCTCAAAATAAAATTATTATTCTCACTCATACATAAAAAAAGATGGAGTTAACATGATCTAGAATGAACATTCTCATAAACATAATGGAGATGATGTTGGAATAATCACAGTTAGTGAATGTATAACATCTAATAAGCAAATCAAAAACAATTTTGGAAAAGAAGGAGAGGATTAAATAAAAAAATGGAATAAAAAAGCTGAGGGGATGAAAATTAAAGACCTTGATGAAGAGGGCATGGTCATAACTCCGATGTCCACTATGCGACATGGATATAGCTCCAATGTCCACTATGCATCAAGATATGATCACGTAGAATGATTATTTTTTTAAATTTTACGAGTGTTTGAAGGAAATTTCTTAGTGTGGTATCATATTGCTAACAACGAAATTCACGAGGGAAATTCAAGTAAGCCGACGATACCGTCTTAACGCATTATCATGAGCGCCTTAATCATGCTTCTATTTTGCATTTATGGTATTATTTGTGTTTTTTATTACAAATTATATTATATTGATTTTGAATTTATTAAAACATTTATAACATAAAAGAAAACTTACATGCAAATAAAATAAGAGTTGAGTTTTTTTTGTGATATTATAGTATTTTATCACAATAACCTAGAATTTAGTCTAATAAGAGTTGAGTTTTATGTGATATTATAGTATTTTGTCTAAGTGGATGTTACTTAACCAGATTGTAAAAACAAAGAAAAGATAGATCAAAGAGTCGAAAATAAGCCTCTTCGAAGGGCCAACCTCCATTTACATCGCACAAATGAACAATTTTCGGATGATACAAATAACAAAGCCTCCTTGGTATACATACGAGTCTAAAGGGTCATAATATAATTAGGGATTAGATAAAAATAATAATATAATGGCACAAAAATAAGAACAGTGGGCTTCTATAGGGCACAACAATAACAATATGGGGGCTACACTAGTATTATAGTGACCTAACATGCCCCCGCCTTCCAAAAAAGTGTTGTCCTCAATGCTTGAGTAGTTCTAGATGTTTCTAAATAAAATTATCATCCTCCCATGTGGACCCATCAATGGGTATGTTCTTCCACTTAAAGAGATACTTTCAAAAATGATCAATTTCATAGTTGTCGGGTTCATCCTCTTCATGCTTCAATATGATTTTTCCTTCTTCATCAAGTTCTAGAAATGTTGTTTGAATGGGGAGCTTGTCACCTATAACCTTCTTTAAGCATGAAACATGGAAAATTGAGTGACTCAAGAAGATGCAAGGAAATCCAATTTGTATTTCATAGTAACAATATTTTACAACACCCTCTAAGGACCATATTACTTGGGTGATAATTTGTTATAATTCTTAGCTTGCTTAAGGGACACTTACTTGTATGGTTGTATCCATAAAGACACTCAATTGCCTACATTAAAACTTCTTTCACTGTGATCATAATCTACCTATTGTTTCATTTGATTCCGTGGGGAAGATATGTTATCCTTTAAGAGCTGGCGAACTTGTGCTTGATGTTCAATGTGATCTCCCACTACTTGAACCATATAATTTTCTCTTAAAGACGATGTGATGGATAGTGTGTGGTATCCATAAAGTGACATAAATGGGGTCATTTTTATTGTGGTATGGAAGGAAGTGTTATACCACCATTCTTCCAATAGTAACCACTTAACCCATTATGTTTGTTTATCAGATACAAAGCAACGAAGATATCCTTCCAAACATTGTTCACTATATCGGTTTTCCCATCAAATTGAGGATGATAAGATGAGATATGAGCTAATTGAGTACCAAGACAAAAAAATATTTTTGTCCAAAAATTTCCATTGAAAATGAGATATTTGTCACTTATAATAGTATTTTGGTTTCTGTGTATATTTCTAACAATTTCCATAAGTTTTCTAATAACTATATTGGCTTTGAGAGGATGAGATAGTGTACAAAATTGTGCATACTTGGTAAGTCTAAAGAAATTACACCATGATGAAACTCTTTCCTTCATACTTGTGTAAACGTGTGATAAAATCCATTGAGACCACCTTCCAATCTTGACTTGGAATGACTAAAGGTTTTAACAGACCTAGGGTCTTAATTGTATCAACTTTATTTTTTTGGCGAACCAAACATTTCATGAAAAAATTATGAATATCATATTTAAGGAAATCACAAAAAAATTACTTCTTGACCCTGTGGTAAGTTTTTAACAATCGTGAGTGCACCCCTAAAGGAGAGGTATGTAATTCCAAAAGAATAACTTGTTTTTGTTGGGAGTTCTTACATATATATAAGTGATCTTTGCACCATAATGAACCATTTTCCGAAGAATGTATTAGATGTATTAAGATCTTGTTACGACTTTTGAAAGACTTTCCACTCCTCTTTGTAATTATTCCATTCATCCCTTGCTTCAATTATGCAATTAGGTTGGATGATAAAAATGGCACAGAGAAATGCTTCCACATCATCATTCCTTCTTAACATCACATCTACAACAACATTTTTCTTTCCTATTTTAGTGAATGATTTCAAATTCCCAACCCAATATCTTTGTGGCCCATTTTTACTACCCTTATGAAGATAATCTTTTGTCCAAAAAGTATTTAATACTATCATGATATGTTTTTACCATGAAGTATCTTTCCACTATGTAAGGGCACCATTTCTTCAAGGCATGTAGTATTGCCAACATTTCTTTATCGTAAATAGCTTTGTGTAAATAATTTACCTTTATTAGATGAATTTCAAAATACATAGGTCTTCATTATTGCATTAAAACAATACCAATTCCATTTCCTAAGGTATCACATTCCACAATAAATGAATTTGTGGAGTTCAGTGTAGCTAAGAACAAAAATTTGAAGTTTCTTTAGGTTTCTTTATGGTCTACCTCAACACCATATTGAGATACAATCTGACTCAAATATTCCACCTCCTATAACCCAAAGAAACATTTGAAGGGTTTTTCATACAATTGTTTCTCCTCAAATAATTTAAGCACACTGTCAGCTCATTAAACATGATTTTTTCAAGACTTGATGTGGATTAATATATAATCAAAAAATAACAACACAAATTTTCTAAGAAAAGGTTTGAAAGTGGAATTAACCAAACCTTTAAATGTGGAAGGTGCATTGGAAAGGCCAAAAGGCATGGCCAAAAATTCATAATGACCTTCATGATTTTTTAATGTTGTTATTGGATTGCCCTTTATCCACATTCTACTTTGATGATATCTAAAATGAAGATCCAACTTGTCGAAGTAATTTTTTCCATGTAATTCATCCAACAATTCATCAATGACAAGAATAGAGAAATTTAACTTTAATAGTGAGCTTATTGAGCTCTCTATAGTGTTGACACATACAACATGATTTTTCCTTATTGTGTACCAATACTATTGGATAAGAGAAAGAAATTTGTCTAGCTTGAATTATAAATTCCTATAACATTTTTGCAACCAAACATTCAATTTCACTCTTTTGGGCATAGGGATATTAATGTACGGCATGTTGTTTGGAGGAACACTACTTGGAATCAAGTAAATAGCATGATCATGATCATGAATAGGTGGGGGACATTTCAAAGTCTCAAATACCTTTGAATGATTTTGCAAGACTCTTTGGAGATCTAAAGAAAGCGATGATTTCGATGTTTGAACCTATAATGAAGATAATTGTGCAATTACACGCATTGTTCATTCTTTAAATTCATTGTCATCAAATTACATTTGATTATCTACCCCAATATCCCTATAATACCCCTTAATCCAATTTCCTTTCTCTCCTAGAAAAAATTCAGGAAAATTTCTTGAAAATTAAAAACTATCATCCTCTAAAATTTTTACCATTGGAATCCTACTAAAACATTAGCATGACCCATTGGAATGGAAAGGATTGGATTATTCAAGACATATTTCCCAATTGTTAACTTAATATTATGGCACTTTGTTTTTGGGAAAACTAGTGTCTATTCAGATCTGCTAGTCCCACTAAGATGGGTAGCTATCTTAGAGACAAACAATTCAAAGTAACTTGTGTTTTCCTTTAGTGAAGATAGATAAGGGAGAAGCAGAGAGCACAAACCTTAATCTTTCACTTGGCTCCTTGCTTGTTTCCTCTCTCCTTTCATAGAGCTTGCCACTCCTTTCTCACTTGTCCCAATTCAAAGAACACCTGTAGAGGTAAAGCAACAAAATACCATCAAAGCATAGAGATCTATGATACCATAAACAATGTAGAATCAGAAGTACATTAACCATACATCTAAAAGAAGAAGACTTTACGACACTCTTTTTCTTGATTCAAAATGACAGCTACAACACTTTCGAATCAAAATACAATAGTTCAATTAAGCTACTTTTTGCAAAGGAGGACTGTAAATGATGAAAAATACATAAGAAGCATTTACAATTCCTTATCAATGGAGGCTGAATAGTGTAAATGAACAAGGCTTCAACAATGATATACTGATCATATGCAACAAAACTACTGAATAAAGCTAAAAACAATGAAGAGAAAACCAAATTCCAGAGAAGGAAACAACCTCGTTCAATCATCACACCTGTCCTTAAGGGAAAAAGGGATGCATCTCACCTATAGCACATGGGAGGTGTGATGCATCCATACTGCCAATGAGAGACAGCATGATGGACCAGGGACACGACTTGGCTTTGTTTTCACTCACAATTTGCAACTAAGTTCAGTGATTTAGGCCGAGCTTATGATAGACAGTAAACACAAAGCAAAGGGGTATGATCTTATGAGGTTATTGAGCTACCACCAGGGCACTTAGGATGTTTGCAAGTCAAATTTTCAGTTCATAAACCAACCTGGAGATTGACTGAAGCAGCATTGATCTACTTTACAGTTGCATAGCAAAAGTAGTTCGAAGGCTAGTTGGCTTAACTTCAGGCTCTGTCTATAGTCTATAAAGAAAAAATTAACAAACAAACAAACTATTTGTTCCCCAACAGATTCAACATTTTGTTTCCGGGAAAACTAGTGTCTATTCAGATCTTCTATTCCCACTAAGATGGGTAGCTATCTTAGAAACAAACAATTCAAAGTAACTTGTGTTTTCCTTGATGGAAGATAGATAAGAGAGAAGCAAAGAGCACCAACCTTAATCTTTCGCTTGGCTCTTTGCTTGTTTCCTCTCTCCTTTGATAGAGCTTGCCACTCCTTTCTCACTTGTCACACTTCAAAGTACACATGTAGAGGCAAACATCATCCTCCCAGCATAAAAGACCTCTTCACCTCATGAGAAGCAAGATCACACAACAATACAATGTCTCAAAGAGAAACCAACAACACTTCCTTACAGATTACAAAATTCCAACCTCTGGATCTCTAGGATGAGGGATCCATATACAGATATTTGTAAGGGGTGAGTCAGCTTCTCAGTTTTTGATTAGTGCCATTTCGCTCATAGTTCTTCATACCACTTGGAGATTTCATGATCTATTACTCATCTCTGGGTGAATTTAGAGAGGCAAGAGTCATATGAGCAGTTTCTAGAAGATTCTCTGGGTTTCCACTTAGCCAAGTGCATCTGCCTTTTGTCTGCTCTCGCCCATCACACCCTACAGAAGGCCTTCTCAGTATGCATCACACCTCCCATGTGTAATAGGTGATATGCATCACATTTTGACCAAGGAGTAGTCTGTATGGGTCATTTTTTACCAGTTCTGTGTAGTTTTTTAGGTGGAACGTCTGGGAAATGACGTAATCAGCTGACCTTGATCCTTTAGGATATTAAACAACACTTTTACGGGTTTAAGAGCCCTTTTTTTATCAACATATGTGATTTGGGTTGTAGTGCCCAAATATGTCTATAACACACCTCCCTGAGCAATTTATACTTCTTCCATTTGAAACCATCACTTGACACTCTTGTGTTGGTTATGCAAAGTAATTCAATTCCTTGGATATCTTACAATGAATTAAATTATGGGTACTATCCAAATCAATGAGCACTATTACCTTTTTCTTCTTGATATATGCTTTATCTTGAGAGTTTCAGGAGTCGTAATTCCCTCTAATGAATTAAAATGTATGGCGAGATTCATTTCTTCTTTCTCTGGGGTTGGTTCCTAATGTATATATTCTCCTTTTGATTTTTGTTGTTCCTTTTCTTGCTCCTCTTCACAATCTATGTAAAATAATTTATTCTCAACACACTTGTCACCTTTAGTGTATTTTCTATCACAACTGTAACAAATCCCTTTTGATATTTTTTCCTCTGTTTGTTGTGGTGTCAACCTTGTAGGTTAGGGGAGGTTAGAAGAAGAAACACTTCCATATTTAGATTTATGAGAGGTAGACCTACTTGTTTCCATAGTTTTTCTTTCAAATTTTCTTGCCACCCTAAATGCATTTTCCAATGAATTAGGTTCCCAAAGGAAAACCTCATGTTGGATGTTATCTTTTGAAGTCCCTATGAAGAATTCAATCATATGATCCACTCAAATATCAGGTTCCTTTATATTCAATATTTGGAAGTCCTCAATGTGGTCTGCCATTCGACCCTTTTGTTTGAGATTCATCAATTGGATAAAGAAGTTATTTCTATTTGTATCATCATAATTTGTTAGCAATTTCACGATAAAAATTATCCAGGTGATAATTAATTTACAAGAAAAACACCATTAATAACACACAAACAAATTGGGTTCTAAATATAAAGATCCAATGTGTACCTTTTATGTGTGTGGCACATCATGTAGATCAAGGAATTATGCCATCTGTAGTTTCTATGTTACGAGATCCTTACCATCAAAATTCCTCATATCGACCTTTGGAGTGTGATGGGTATTCAACCCAAAGTCAGAGTGTCTAAAATCACGATTCACATTCCTTTTGTTCTCATTATGATCTTCATGGACTACCTTACAACCATTAGGAACCATTTCCTATAGCAAGTTTGTCAAACCTTCCTTTAAACCTTCCATGTATGATTTTATTTTCCTCTAAACCATCCATATTAACATTCATCACTTCCAATTCATATTTAGTTGCCCTCTATGAGAGTGAAAATTGGTGCACTTAGTCTTGCAATTTTGATATATCATGTTGTATTTCATCACGGGAGCTTCATTGTGGGAGCAATACCATACCACGTGGGTTCATATTGGGGGATATATATTGAGGAAAAAATGAAATAATATATTGAGCATATAATAGGTGCTGAAGGGTTTTTATATTGGTAGGTATCAAAAATGGAGCTCAAAGTTAATGAAAAAATATAGTGGTATAAAATAAATTAATGAAAAAAAGGATACCTACGATATCTAGTGAAAGTAGGGGTTTTTTAAATTCGGAAGGTGTATTGGGTTCGTATTGGTAGGGGGTTAAATAATTTTATTTTTAGAGGTTTTTTTTCAATATGTAGTCAAATTAGGGGTATTATTTAGTATGCTATGAATGCACATGATATGTCAGAGATTCACTGGGTGAAGCCCCCATGCATTTCTTCTTCATGCATCATGGTAGAGCCTTTAGAGGGTTTAGTGGGTGTAGAATTTTTTTTTTTGGGAGGAAATTTAGACTAATTAATGATATCTATCATTCATCATTTGCTTTGAATCACTTCAAACTGATTTTTCAAACAAAAGCAATGCAAATTTAAAAATACACACCTCTTTTAGCTTAATTTTTGTTAGAAAATTATATATTATGGAGCAATGGAACACATAAAATATTGTAGAAATATAAAAAGGGAAATTCAAGTAAGCCGACAATGAAATTCAAGAGGGAAATTCAAGTAAGCCGACGATGCCATCTTAACGCATTATCATGAGCACCTCAATCATGCTTCTATTTTGCATTTATGGTATTATTTGTGTTTTTTATTATAATTATATTATATTGATTTTGAATTTATTAAAACATTTATAACATAAAGAAAACTTACATGCAAATAAAATAAGAGTTGAGTTTTTTTTGTGATATTATAGTATTTTATCACAATAACCTAGAATTTAGTCTAATAAGAGTTGAGTTTTATGTGATATTATAGTATTTTATCTGAGCAGATGTTACTTATCCAGATTGTAAAAACAAAGAAAAGATAGATCAAAGAGTCAAAAATAAGCCTCTTCGAAGGGCCAACCTCCATTTACATCGCACAAATGAACAATTTTTGGATGATACAAATGACAAAGCCTCCTTGGTATACATACGAGTCTAAAGGGTCATAATATATTTAGGGATTAGATAAAAATAATAATATAATGGCACAAAAATAAGAACAGTGGGCTTCTATAGGGCACAACAATAACAATATGGGGGCTACACTAGTATTATAGTGACCTAACATGCCCCCGTATTCCAAAAAAGTGTTGTCCTCAATGATTGAGTAGTTCTATATGTTTCTAAATAAAATTCTCATCCTCCCATGTGGACCCATCAATGGGTATGTTCTTCCACTTAAAGAGATACTTTCAAAAATTATCAATTCCATAGTTGTGGGGTTCGTCCGCTTCATGCTTCAATATGATTTTTCCTTCTTCATCAAGTTCTAGAAATGTTGAGCTTGTCACCTATAACCTTCTTTAAGCATGAAACATGGAAAATTGAGTGACTCAAGAATATGCAAGGAACTCCAATTTGTATTCCATAGTAACAATATTTTACAACACCCTGTAAGGACCATATTACTTGGGTGATAATTTGTTATAATTCTTAGCTTGCTTAAGGGACACTTACTTGTATGGTTGTATCCATAAAAACACTCAATCGCCTACATTAAAACTTATTTCACTGTGATCATAATCTACCTATTGTTTCATTTGATTCCGTGGGGAAGATATGTTATCCTTTAAGAGTTGGCGAACTTGTGCTTGATGTTCAATGTGATCTGCCACTACTTGAACCATATAATTTTCTCTTAAAGACGATGTGATGGATAGTGTGTGGTATCCATAAAGTGCCATAAATGGGGTCATTTTTATTGTGGTATGGAAGGAAGTGTTATACCACCATTCTTCCAATGGTAACAACTTAACCCATTATGTTTGTTTATCAGATACATAGCAACGAAGATATCCTTCCAAACATTTGTTCACTATCTCGGTTTTCCCATCAAATTGAGGATGATAAGATGAGATATGAGCTAATTGAGTACCAAGACAAAAAAAAATATTTTTGTCCAAAAATTTCCACTGAAAATGAGATATTTGTCACTTATAATAGTATTTTGGTTTCTATCTATATTTCTAACAATTTCCATAAGTGTTGTAATAACTATATTGGCTTTGAGAGGATGAGATAGTGTACAAAATTGTGCATACTTGGTAAGTCTATAAAATACCACCATGATGAAACTCTTTCCTTCATACTTGTGTAAACTTGTGATAAAATCCATTGAGACCTCCTCCTAATCTTGACTTGGAATGACTAAAGGTTGTAACAGACCTGGGGTCTTAATTGTATCAACTTTATTTTTTTGGGGAACCAAACATTTCATGAAAAAATTATGAATATCATATTTAAGGCAATCACAAAAAATTACTTCTTGACCATGTGGTAAGTTTTTAACAATCGTGAGTGCACCCCTAAAGGAGAGGTATGTAATTCCAAAAGAATAACTTTTTTTTGTTGGGAGTTCTTACATATATGTAAGTGATATTTGCACCATAATGAACCATTATCCGAAAAATGTATCAGATGTATTAAGATCTTGTTACGACTTTTGAATTACTTTCCACTCCTCCTTGTAATTCTTCCATTCATCCCTTTCTTCAATTATGCAATTAGGTTGGATAATAAAAATGGCACAGAGAAATGCTTCCACATCATCATTCCTTCTTAAGATCACATCTACAACAACATTTTGCTTTCCTATTTTTGTACATGATTTCAAAGACCCAACCCAATATCTTTGTGGCCCATTTTTACTACCCTTATGAAGATAATCTTTTGCCCAAAAAGTATTTAATACTATCATGATATGTTTTTACCATGAAGTATCTTTCCATTATGTAAGGGCACCATTTCTTCAAGGCATGTAGTATTGCCAACATTTTTTATCGTAAATAGTTTTGTGTAAATAATTTCCCTTTATTAGATGAATTTCAAAATACATGGGTCTTCATTATTGCATTAAAACAATACCAATTCCATTTCCTAAGGTATCACATTCCACAATAAATGATTTTGTGGAGTTCAGTGTAGCTAAGACCAAAAATTTGAATGTTTCTTCTTTAAGATGTTCAAACACCTTAGTTGCTTTTGGAGTCCATAAAAATGCATATTTCTTCACTAATGTTGTTAAAAATGCTATTATTTTCCCATAATCCTTAGCAAAATTGTGATAATACCCTATAAACGTGAGAAATCCTTGAAGTTTCTTTAGGTTTCTTTAGGGTCTACCTCAACACCATATTGAGATACAATCTGACTCAAATATTCCACCTCCTATAACCCAAAGAAACATTTGAAGGGTTTTTCATACAATCGTTTCTCCTCAAATAATTTAAGCACACTATCAGCTTGTTAAACATGATTTTTTCAAGACTTGATGTGGATTAACATATAATCAAAAAATACTAACACAAATTTTCTAAGAAAAGGTTTGAAAATGGAATTAATCAAACCTTTAAATGTGGAAGGTGCATTGGAAAGGCAAAAAGGCATGGACAAAAATTCATAATGACCTTCATGATTTTTGAATGTTGTTATTGGATTGCCCTTTATCCGCATTCTACTTTGATGATATCTAAAATGAAGATCCAACTTGTCGAAGTAATTTTTTCCATGTAATTCATACAACAATTCCTCAATGACAAGAATAGAGAAATTTAACTTTAATAGTGAGCTTATTGAGCTCTCTATAGTGTGGACACATAGACCATGATTATTCCTTATTGTGTACCAATACTATTGGATAAGAGAAAGAAATTTGTCTAGGTTGAATTATAAATTCCTATAACATTTTTGCAACCAAACATTCAATTTCACTCTTTTGGGCATAGGGATATTAATGTACGGTATGTTGTTTGGAGGAACACTACTTGGAATCAAGTAAATAGCATGATCATGATCATGAATAGGTGGGAGACATTTCAAAGTCTCCCTTTGAATGATTTTCCAAGAATCTTTGGAGATCTAAAGAAATGGATGATTTCGATGTTTGAACCTATAATGAAGATAATTGTGCAATTACACCGCATTGTTCATTATTTAAAATCATTGTCATGAAATTACATTTGATTATCTACCCCAATATCCCTATAATACCCCTTAATCCAATTTCCTTTCTCTCCTAGAAAAAACTCAAGAAAATTTCTTGAAAATTAAAAACTATCATCCTCCAAAATTTTAACCATTGGAATCCTACTACAACATTAGCATGACCCATGGGAATGGAAAGAATTGGATTATTCAAGACATATTTCCCAAATGTTAACTTAATATTATAGCACTTTGCTTCTGGGAAAAATAGTGTCTATTCAGATCTGCTAGTCCCACTAAGATGGGTAGCTATCTTAGAGACAAACAATTCAAAGTAAATTGTGTTTTCCTTTATGGAAGATAGATAAGGGAGAAGCAGAGAGCACAAACCTTAATCTTTCACTTGGCTCCTTGCTTGTTTCCTCTCTCCTTTCATAGAGCTTGCCACTCCTTTCTCACTTGTCCCAATTCAAAGAACACCTGTAGAGGTAAAGCAACAAAATACCATCAAAGCATAGAGATCTATGATACCATAAAAAATGTAGAATCAGAAGTACATTAACCATACATCTAAAAGAAGAAGACTTTACGACACTCTTTTTCTTGATTCAAAATGACAGCTGCAACACTTTCGAATCAAAAGACAATAGTTCAATTAAGCTACTTTTTGCAAAGGAGGACTGTAAATGATGAAAAATACATAAGAAGCATTTACAATTCCTTATCAATGGAGGCTGAATAGTGTAAATGAACAAGGCTTCAACAATGATATACTGATCATATGCAACAAAACTACTGAATAAAGCTAAAAACAATGAAGAGAAAACCAAATTCCAAAGAAGGAAACAGCCTCGTTCAATCATCACACCTGTCCTTAAGGGAAAAAGGGATGCATCTCACCTATAGCACATGGGAGGTGTGATGCATCCATACTGCCAATGAGAGATAGCGCGATGGACCAGGGACACGACTTGGCTTGGTTTTCACTCACAATTTGCAACTAAGTTCAGTGATTTAGGCCGAGCTTATGATAGACAGTAAACACAAAGCAAAGGGGTATGATCTTATGAGGTTATTGAGCTATCACCAGGGCACTTAGGATGTTTGCAAGTCAAATTTTCAGTTCATAAACCAACCTGGAGATTGACTGAAGCAGCATTGATCTACTTTATAGTTGCATAGCAAAAGTAATTCGAAGGCTAGCTGGCTTAACTTCAGGCTATGTATATAGTTTATAAAGAAAAAATTAACAAACAAACAAACTATTTGTTCCCCAACAGATTCAACATTTTGTTTCCAGGAAAAGTAGTGTCTATTCAGATCTTCTATTCCCACTAAGATGGGTAGCTATCTTAGAAACAAACAATTCAAAGTAACTTGTGTTTTCCTTGATGGAAGATAGATAAGAGAGAAGCAAAGAGCACCAACCTTAATCTTTCGCTTGGCTCTTTGCTTGTTTCCTCTCTCCTTTGATAGAGCTTGCCACTCCTTTCTCACTTGTCACGCTTCAAAGTACACATGTAGAGGCAAACATCATCCTCCCAGCATAAAAGCCCTCTTCACCTCATGAGAAGCAAGATCACCCAACAATACAATGTCTCAAAGAGAAACCAACAACACTTCCTTATAGATTACAAAATTCCAACCTCTGGATCTCTAGGATGAGGGATCCATATATAGATATTTGTACGGGGTGAGTCAGCTTCTAGGTTTTTGATTAGTGCCATTTCACTGATAGTTATTCATACCACTTGGAGATTTCATGATCTATTACTCATCTCTGGGTGAATTTAGAGAGGCAAGTGTCATATGAGCAGTTTCTAGAAGATTCTCTGGGTTTCCACTTAGCCAAGTGCATCTGCCTTTTGTCTGCTCTCGCCCATCGAACCCTACAGAAGCCCTTCTCAGTATGCATCACACCTCCCATGTGTAATAGGTGATATGCATCACATTTTGACCAAGGAGTAGTCTGTATGGGTCATTTTTTACCAGTTCTGAGTAGTTTTTTAGGTGGAACGTCTG
>APFE031638020.1:0-28429 GCA_000404065.3 Pinus taeda
TGGATGACTATTATAGGGAATTATGAGATGAATGAAATTAATCAAGACAATGACCATGGAACGATGGAGATAGAAATGAATACTAATCATTGTGACTATCTTTTATTTATTTATTTATTATTATTATTATTATAATTTTAAATTATTGTGATTCATATCATTTCATATGTTGATTATAGTTGGAAATAAAGAGAATGCATATAATGACCAGGGTACTGTCCCACAAAACTACAATCAAGGCCAAAATATTACCATGGATGATTATAGATGATTCTTTTTTTGTATAGTTGTTTAATGAATTTTGTTCATTGCCACAATTTATAACATTTTTTTATGTTTATTATAGTGACAAGCAAAGAGAACCAAGACATTGATCAAATGAAAGTTAAACAAAACTTTAATCAAGAACAAAATATAACTTCAGGTACTTATAATTTGTCCACTTGTTTTCCTTGTTATTTAATGATTCTATTCATTTTCACAATTCAAAATATTTTATATGTTTAATTTGGAAACAAATAAAGGTAAATAAGATGATGATGAGGTGCAACGCTACAAATATGAAGATAATGTCATATCAGATACTTATAACTTGTCTTGTTGTTTATCTTATTATTCTTCAACCTCAAATGCTTGTAACTACCATAACTTTGTATATTTTTATTATAGGAACAAATAAAAAGGATAAAATTAACAATCAAAGTAATGTTAAAGGTGTGTGTGTGTGTGTTTCTTTTTAAAGGTTGCATTACTAATGTTTTTCTTGGTATTCGTATTTGATTGAAGGTTCAATAAGAAGTACAATTGGTATTTGATTGAAGGTTTAATATGTTTACTCCAAGTCCTATCAAGATGATAAAAGAAATTATTGTTTCATTCATAAATAGTGCAAAAACCACTCAAGGTAAGTGTATCGTTTCAACAATTTTTTTAGTAATTTTTGTAACATGAATAAAATGGTTTGACTATTATTTTCCATTGTTTTGCAGCCAAAATAACTGAAAAGAAACTAGTTATTTTTGAACTAAAGGACATTTTTTATCATAGCATCGATGATGAAGCAACAAACAAAGGGCATATTGAGAAAATGGGAGCTGATGCTGATTACACAATAGAGAAAAAATGATTTTGGATTCATCCACATGCAAAATCGCTTTTTGAAATGTGTTTCAAAAATGAATCTCTTGACATTGCAATTTGGACGACAGCTTTGAAACAAAGCACAACAAGATTTCTAAAAAAGTTGGTTTCAGAAACATTACAAGACAAACTTGTGTTTAAGTGGACTGCTTCAGATTGTAAGCCACAAAAGGGACATAAGGTCATTGACAATCCAACGAAAGTTATACACACCAAATCATTGAAAAAATGTGGGAAATGCATACCCAATATGATGCATCCAATACTATTATAGTTGTTTGTTTAATTGAGAGAGTGAAAGAGAATCCAAAAGAAAATGTGATTCTTGCCCCTCCATTCGTTCGAGCAAATCAAGGGGATAATTGGTTGATCAATGAGCTATGGAGAATATTTCATAAACTCAACAAGACTACGGATGTGCGAGCTATTTTGAAGGATGTTCAATTACATTTAGAAGTACCTTAAGATTACAGATGTTTATATCATGCTATTATATTTATGACATTATGAATTATTACTTTTATTTCACAACACTAATAAAAGAATTATTGATTTGGTTTGTCATTACTAAAAATAAAATATTTTGATTTTGATTTTTTATTTTTGGTGAGATGAATGGTCATTTAATGTTTTCATATCAAAATTTCCCATGCTATATATATTTTTTTTTACAATGGATTACATTGTATGTAAAATTAATAGATAATTGGTCTATTTTTTTTAATTAGATCATTACAATTATTTGATTTAAATGTGGTTTAAGTTATCGTTATACCTCTTAGAAACTAGTAATGTGAAGGATGACCCATTGCATTCTTATAACCCTTTTTATTTCATATAAGTTGAAAAATTATATTAAGTTGTATGTAGCACCAACAATAAACATACAATTTGTACTAAAAGAAGCACCAAAAAAAACTAAGGTAGAAACTCTATAAATTAACATATAATTAATTAGGTTTGAAATTTAAAAATTGTATTATATTGTATGTGAAAATTAATATATAATTAGTTTGTTTACTTGTACTAGACTATTGTAATTATATTTTTCAATTGTAATTAAATAAATTGTTACAAGTCGTAAAATCCATGATTTAAATGGTGGGTCAATGCATTCTTATAAGACTTTTATTCCATACAAATTAAATAAAGGTATTAGGCTCTATGTATAAAGTAAACATATTATTTGTTTGTTCATTTTAATGGGGCAATTGTATTTGTATTTTGTGATACTTTGAACTCATTATAAAATTACGTTTGCATACAAATGGAAATAGTTCATAATAAATATTAACATCATTTTTAAAATGATAGGTTTTTATGTCCTTAGCAATGAAGTGTTGAAGTGGAGATATATTAATATCATACATGTGGTTGCAGTGTAGATGCAGATGGGAATTACTACAAGTCAAAAGATGTTGTTGATATTTGAAATGGAAGAGTATTCTTCCAATCATACACCAAAGATGAACACAATTTTCATATTCAAAGAGAACCAGATTGGTAGTTTGGTGATAGGTCCTATTTTTTAAGGCCTTTTCAGTCAGAAGTATTAAAATATTGCTTAAGAAATTATGATGTCGCAATATGGACATTAAATGTCACTGACAAGTACATCCAAAAAGTACTTGAAAAATCAAATATTGATATAGCGGACTTTAAATTTGCATGGGACAGGTCTCATTGTCATTTGCAAACAAAATTGGAAGTAGGGAGAGCAAGACAATTTTATGATAAAAAGTTGACTGATGTGTCGTCCCAATATGGAGATAACTATGAAGAATCAAATGTATTGCTAATAGATATAGAAAAGCATACTTCTCGATTCATCAGATATCGATCAAACCACATCTTGATAAAATCATATACAGGAAAAGAGTAAGATATGTGGCTTATGCAAGTTTTATTCCCCTTTCTTAAGACACTTCATCGTATCAAACAAAAACATGAGTACATTCGAATGTTCAATAGAACATGTACTTCATTGTAGTTCATGGAGATAATTTCTTTTATAAATTTGTTGAAAAATACGTTCCAATTTTTCAATACATTTTAGACATAGTTTTTGTTGAATCAATTTGTATGATTTTATAATTTTTGAAATATATGGGAATTACCAATTATATTAATATGTATATTTCTTATTATTTATAAATGTTTTTGCAATGAATTTGTTGTATCGATTTTTTTCTAAGATGTGTGTGCGCGCGTGTGTTCTTAAATGAATTGTTTGTCATTCAAATTATCTTACATGAACCATCGAGGCATGTTATTTTTAATGACTTATGTTTACTTATATGTGTCAATAATCATATATAAATGTGAAATATAAGTTTTGAAATAGAACTCCTTGCAAACAAAGGTGCTATTCTTACTAAAGAAATTATAATAATTTACTAGATAAATGTTATGTGCATTATTCACTATTCACAATGCATTATTCACTATTAAGGCTAATGATAAATGTGTCATAGGTAAATGATTTGATCTTTTTGAAGCATAAGATATGTGATTTCTCAATCGATAGTTTTCATAAATTTATATTCTAAAATCAATTAATGGTTGTAACTGCAATCATATCATATTGAAAATCAACAAGGCACTAAGTCAATTATTCATTGTTTACATATAAAATGCACTAATATGAATGCATAAATGTGATATGTAATTTTTTAGATAAAAATATATTGTAAATAATTTTGCATTTCTTAAAAAAACATATATATGATGATAATGATTGATAAGTGGATTATCAAGGTTTGATTACATACTATCATGGATGAATTATGTCATTGAACTTTTTGAATCATAAAGCATTTAATTTCATTATTTAAAGTCGTTTTTTTGTAAATTTATATTTTAAATAAACTGAAATCATATCACTTGAGCTATAATTATATTATTGACTTGTACTTAGTTATGTCCATTAATATGAGTATATAAATGTGATTTATAATAGCCATATACTATGATGCATTTTTTTCGAAAAATAAGTCTTTTAATTTCTTGATAATAAGCATTAAGTGGACTATTTAGGCTAACGGGTGATGGCTCATAAGTGAATACTATTCGTTAAATTGTAGGGCATTCAATTTTTAACCCATATTTTTTTTCATATATTCTTGAATCAACTATTTGTATATGCAATCATCTCATCTCATTTAATTTAATAAGGAATCCATTTATTGACTTTTATTTGTCTATCACATAATCTATTAAGACTGTATTAATCTCATATTGTATTGTTTTGAAACAGAACTCTGAAAAACAAAATTCTCTTCTTAATAAAACATGGGATAATTAATTAACAATGTGTTAAGTGGACCATCTAGACTCATTAAAGAAATGGGTAAAAAATGGATATATTTAAACTTTTTGCACCATATGACATTGATTTTCCAATCCATATTAGCATTTTGTCATTTTCAATTCCTAAATAGTTTATTTGTGGTTTAAATAATTTCATAGAATCCAATATGACTTGAAGAATTCTCTTTGGCTATATGCATTGATAGAAGTTCATAAATGTGATGCAATTTTTAAATGTAACTTTATTAAGTAAATATATATATATATTACAAAACAAATTATAATTAATTGATAATGAGTTTAAGTGGTCTATATAAATCCATTTATCAACTTTTATTTTCATATCATGAAGTTTAATCTAAGTGTGTAAATGTGGCACTTTTTTTTTTAAATAAAACTCCATGTAATATGAAAGGTTTTTCCTAACAACACATCGAATAATTAATTGGTAATGAATGTTAAGTAGATTGCTAAAGTTATTTCAAGGTACAGGTCATAAATAAGTGTACTTAAACTTTATGCAACATATGGCATTTGATTTTCCCGCCTTTATTAACATTTGGTAAATTTCAATTCTTAAATAAATTATTTGTAATTGAAATAATCTCATAGAAACCAACAAGACAAGTATGTATTAAATTATATTTAGAATGTATGTATGTATAAATGGAATTTATTTTCGAAATAAAGATCTCAATGTAAGTAAAAAATATATATTTTTAGAAAATTAATTTTAAAATTAATTATTTATGAGTTCTAACTGGTTTATTCTATTTTGAATTGACAACTTTTTCTAACTATGCATTATTAAATCAATTATTCCTATATGTAATCATGTCAGATAAGCCAATAAGTCAAGAAAGCATTAATTGATTTTTATTTAATTATCATGTGGTTTAACATGAATATATAAATGTGAAATTGCTATTTCTAGAATAAAAATACATGTAAAGAAAATGAATTTTCTAATAAAACATGGATTAATATCACCATGAGCATTAAGTAGACTATTTAAGCTCATTCAATATATGGGCCATAAATGGATGCCTTTAAACTTTTTACACCATATGACATGCTTTTCCCATCAATATTAAACATTTTGTAATTTGATTTTCTTAAAATTAAAACTATTTGTACTTAAAAATAATCTCATAGAATCCAACAAGACTCAAAGTTATTTATTGATTTCATTTAGTAATTGTATTTCATATAAGTTTATAAATGTAATTTATTTTTGAAGTAAAGCTATTAATGCAAGTAAAGATTTATCTTATACAAAACTATTTAGGATTAATTGATAATCAACTTTAAGTGGTTTATTCAGGCTACATGAAAAATCAAGTGTCATAGATGAATGCCTTTTAATACATATTTAATCTTCAAAATCAATATCTTAATGATAATTTATTTGTATTTACATTAAGTATTTAATAATTAAAGAAAACGGGGACTTATATAAATTCCAACTAAAATACATGAGTTATGTTTCACATTTATTTCTCCCCCATTAAAAATGCATATCATTTTCTCTTCTTAGTGAAAGTAATGGTCAATCATGATTTTCCATACAATTGGTTGACACTAAATTTAGATTGAGACTATTATTGGTTTTGACAATGTTTACAAGAAGAGATTAATATCCACATTACCATTAACTGTGCTAATATTTGAAAACCCTTGCCTCCACTACTTACAAGAAGTCACCACTAAAGTTTCTTGTTTACTTCAATTTGTGACACTGTCCATCATAATGGAATGACTTGAATACCCATTTAAGAAATCTCATTTGATGTACTTGGATTTGAGTGGAGATAGATCAATGGTACCTAACCTTCTTGAAATACCTAGATCAACAATGTATAACTTTTAGAGTGGATGCCTACATGCTATGAAGATGAATGATGACCGCCTCATTAGTGCTTCATAAAGGCACAAAGGGACCGTAGGAAATTGAGCACAAGAACATTTTACTAAGGTTTAGTAGACTAGTCTCAATGCAATGCAAGGGACACCTATCCTTTTCATTTACAATAAGATCCTCACATCACCATCATTCAATCAACAAATCCCCCATAGGTTGGGGGAAATGGGGTTAGAGTTGCCAGACATAAAATTTAAACATTGAGTAATCTAGCATGTTATCCATAACTATAATATATTTATTGGATGTCTGACATACTAATATGATTTAGCTTAAATCAAATTCTTCTAAGAGTTTGATTTCACACTCCTATTGTGTATTGATACTATTGTACATAGCAACCCCATGTTTGACTTATTTATGATCTCTAATTGGTAAATTACTTGCAAATTATTTTAATGTTGAATCAAGTTAATATGGCGTTTTACAAAAGAATGAATGTTGTTGAAGGCCTTGTAATACAATACTTCCAAATTTAATGAAATATGTGTTATAGGTAAAATTTTCTTCTCCGAACCAGGTTCCTAAGGCTGTCAAGTCAATCTCTGCTTGAGAGGAAATCTTAGGGGTAGGTTTATTAAAAATTGCATAGTAAATAGGTAGCATGAATCCATTGCGGACTTGATATAGGTGGTGTTTATAATGGGCTTTCCACAACTTCTGGTGAAAGATATGAATAGGCATGGGGTCCTGTGGAGTCCATCTCCACCCTAGGACAGGAAACTTGTAATTAAAACAGAGGGTGTCTAAAATGTAGCCACTAAAGTAAAATGGAGGGACGAATCTATCAGTAACACAAGATTTGTTTCTGAACTCAAGAATAGTTGTTGCTAACTTATCAAATAATATATTCCCCCAATCCATGATTTCACTATTGCATGTTGCTTCCATCAAAGGTACCATTTCTATGGAAAATTTTGAGGAGTCATGCAACCCCCAAATTCGACACATCATAGCTCCAACATAACAATAAGGAGAGAATAAGGAATCGACGGAGTACTTACCCGAAGACTCATGTTTGTGTTTCATCGGGTTCTGTCTCCATTCCCGTATGGGCGCTGACTCGGTTCCATTTTCATCTCTGAACTTTTCCAAAAATGCTTTGTTATACCTCTTCTTTGGTTCGGGCAAATGGTACATTTGTCTCAAATCATTGGGCTGAAATGAACTGAATACTCTCCCATCAATAGTGCAGCATGTTTTGTTCGTAATTGGAATTTCTTCAACGGCCCATCTCACCACATCTGTATATGGAAGAATTTTCTCTCGATCTGCTATCCTATGTAGGTAGGAATCAGCCAAATCCTTTAGAGTAGCATCGGATTTCCGGTTCGAGCCTGTTGTAGCTTGTACCGATGTTTGCTGAGGTTCTTCAGCTTTGGCCAGGTTGTAGATGCTCTGCCAAGTAGTATTACCGAGTCCAAGACATGTGGTATCTGAGATTAATCCTTTTTTACTTGGTCTCAGATCGGCAGCATGTTGTCCTGTTACCACAGAGGCTGAAGCTGTTCCAAATTTCTTAGATTTCTTCCCCATTTGGTCTGAATTCTCTACTGCGGAGAAGCTCTGCACAAGAGATAAAATGAACGTTATGCGGAGAATAGATGGCAAAAACCAAGTATGAAAGAATTATGCCAATCAATGAATAATGGAGGATTAACATAAGGCTCCCACGGATACAATCTCTGAAGAGATTTTGGCATAAATGCTCCATTAATTGGTCGTTTAAACCTCTCAATCATTTAAAAGCTCATTACATCCTTTCTTTTCCGAATATTCCATTTAAGCGTGGATTTGAGTTTGGGCGGTTGGGTGCAATTGAATCACTATCGGGAAGAGAAAGGCCTTTAATAATAATTAATACAATATATCGAAGCCATATCAATCCTTTTTGAAGGTCGCGCTTGGTTTTATCGCAATCGGGGATCAGAGGAAAGCTTGAATAGTTTCATTTATGTTATTGTGGAATCCCATATCGCCGATAGCGATATCGCTAATTCGGATCGAGAGCTTTTAGGAGAAGAATTTTTGTTGTATTCATATCGCACTCCCCGATCACCGATAGTGATATCGCATCGGAGCAAGGAGAGAGGCCTTTTGTTATGATTGCTTATTTTCCAGATAGCCGATGGTTATTTGCGCTTGTCGCATCGGGGAAAACCAATGGGTCCTTTGTTAGTCATCCTTTGTTATTGCAATATGCGATCTTGCGATCGCTTTATCGCAATAATAAAGAATTATTCAATTTTTATTATAAGACCAATTATATATTAACTCAAAAGGTTTTATAATATTTTGTTTGCTTCCGGACCTTTTGAGGAATGATAAGTTGATACCAATTTAATCTAAAAGGGACCCATTTCATATTATAATTTTGAAAGTAAAATTTTATGAAATGGGGGGTTGTTGTATAGCACAACACAGGGTTACATCAAGGAGCACAAGAATAAACAGACCTAAGATTGAGATCCCATTCCCCTTGGTGTGTGGTGTCATTGGTTTTCAAAAATTTGCCTATATGAATATTTTTTGTAATAAATTATCAGATCGTAAAGTTTAAGGAGATGATGTATATTTGTAAATTTCTTGATTGTTAGTACATGTTCCTGGAATTAGTATATGACTATTATGTAGGTTGTCATTATTCAATGGATGATTACTTTTAGAAAGAAAACCTTTATTTTCTTATGACCTTGTAATTTAGTAACTTAGAATGCACAACTCAATTGATAATAAAATGTGAGAATGATGTTTTGCATATAATAATTTGTGTGTTATTGTCTCTGGTTGTCTTTTATTTATATATTAAAAATAGAGAATAAATGACATACATAAGAATGGTTAATACACAACCATGGGGAATAATGATCCTTTTCTCTTTGTTTTTATTATACATTTTAGGTATTGAGGATTCACAACAATCCCACATTTTATGTCAATGTGTTGGTCATGCCTTTTATCCTTACTAATATTTGAAATATGCTATTAGGATGATGTTAGAATTATTGCAATTATGCTTAGCTAAATTTACTAATGTACTTGGTTGACATTATAAATTCTTCTTTTTTCACTATAAAAGGTTTTTTTCTTGTTATTAAATAATGAATAAAAAAAAGTATGTAAATGTTGGTGTTAACATGATTTTTCAATTCATACCACGAGTTGCACAACTCAACATAGTCATATTTATCTAGAGAAAAAATAACCTTCAGTTACAACAAAACATAACTAGGAACCAAGTGATATAATTCTACAAAATCTGATATACTAGGGGGATAAATACAAATATTTACTAAATTTTTTAGCCTAATATAACAATGTTACAAAAACTAAAATATGTCCATCAAAATATTCAATAAGGAGTTGAAGAATTGGGAATTCAGAGAGGCAGGGACACGTATTATGTTGTGTTGAAAATTATGCTAGTGTTATTTTGGAAAGTTGAAATGAATAATTGATAAGGAAAATGCAGAGAGATCCAAGTTAAAGCATGAAATCAATAGGAGAGGAGAGAACATCTCGGATGTAGCCACCAAAAATATCCTCAATGAGGATGTTTAAGGGTCCAAAGTTAAGGCACTTTTTGATAACTTGTTTGTTGTTTTATTAAATTCCTTGTATATGTGTTGAAACATGATCTTCAAAAAGTATTTTTTTTCTTCTACAGTTTTGAGATTCTAAGAATCTAGGTGTAGTACCTCCAACTAGGATTTAACTCTCAACCACTCTATAATGCATCTGGATTCACCAAGAATCTAGATGCAGTTATTATTTTTTTCTCTTAACTAAAGTTATAAGTTCCCAATATGCTATTAAATCTAGTTTAGCATTGGTCCCCTTTCCAATTCCTATTATGAGTGTAATAGATTTGTTTCCAGGCAATCTAATCTAGTCTCCCCCACCACGAATACAATGTTTCTTAGCTCCATAAAAAAAACCAGCAGATAGATCATAGGAGATAGATGGGAATAAAATCCTCCCAAGGCTTTTGAATTGTTGGGAGAGGTATTCTCTTAATAGAAAAACAATCTTGGAAAATAGAAGGAGAATACTTATGCTATCTCTTTCAAAATTAACCATGTTATGAGGTTCCAAATGCCCAAGGAAATAAAGATATGTAGAGTACTTAATAATTTATATTTCTTTGACCATAAGCATAGAAAATCTTTAAAAGTGGGTCGGTCCATATTCTCTCTAATTTCCAGAATCTGCATGACAAAGAACCAAATTTTTTAAGTTGTTTGATAGTTGACAAAGAGGTGGCCCACTATTTCCTCATATTCTCTACATAGACAACAACTATTTAGTCCCACAAATCCTCTTTTTTGAAGACTCTCCCATGTTAGGATTTTTTTATGTGAGACCAATCATTTTATCTTATCAAGTACATTTTCAAATAATTTTATTCCACCATTTGATATCCTGAGTTGCAGCAATCTGAGCAATAACTTCATAGGCTTCAATGTCTTTTAATTTACTAGAGGAGGAGTCTCAGGTCCAGACCAACAAGTCCTTAGTATTGTTTAAGCACAAATTATTGCTAATTAATTCTTTAACAAAAAGATTCCATTCCTCTACTAAGTAACCAATCAGACATAATTCTATTAAGGTCAACCAGTAGCTCTATATGGGTAGAGAAAGTTCAAATCTTCTCACATCTTACAAGTGGTAGATTCCTTTATAATACAAATAGTGGATCAAATTAGGGGATAGTTTGTAAACTCTGGCACCACCTATAAAAGGGTCCTTACCACAAATAACCTTCTTTCCATCTTGAGCTTTCTAAGCCAGCCAGTTGTATGGAAAGGAAAAAAATAAATGAGAATTTCCAAACAATGAAACCTCTTTTGGCAATTTTTTTATCTTGTTCTCTAAGCTAATCCACCATCGAAGCTTTTTTAAACCAAGACATATTTTTAAAACCCCATCCTCCAATATATTTTGTAATGGATAGGGAGGCCAAACTAACTGGATGTATCCTTTCCTTACAAGTTTTACCAGTCCACAGGAAGCTAAACATATTTTGTCTAATGAATTTGAGAATATTCATGGGAATCTTGGCCAAGGATGACTAGTAGCAAGAATATTTTCTAGCATTGATTTAAATATAATAATTTTACCCCCTAATGACAACCAATTGTTACACCGTAAGTTTATCTTCTATTCAACTTCCTAATTAGCCACATACATTCCCCTTTATGATAATCATTTGGTTTTAGGAAGAAGCCAAGATATTTTATATCAATTTCTAAAGAAAAGGTCTACAATGGAAAAAAGGATTGAATTGGTGAGAATGTTTTAGGACTTAGAACATTTTGATAAAAGGAGGATTTACTTTGGTTGACCTCCATGCCAGTGGAATTGTAAACAATATTGATAATTCTATGAAAGGTTTGCGATTCAAAAACAATTCCCAATCCTAATACCAACACATCATCCACAAATAAGAGGTTGCTGATATATTGTTTACATGATAATTTTATGCCTTTTACATTACCTTCCTTCTTTTCTTTCATCAAGAGAAGACTCAATCCTCCCATCACAAGCAAAAAAAGGAGAGGAGGCAGTGGAGATTCTTGTCTTAGTCCTCGAGTAGTGGAGAAATTTCGTGACGGAGAGCCATTGATTAAAATGGAGAAATTGGCAAAGGATATGCAACCCATAATCCATTTTGTCACCTCCAGTCCTAGACCAATATGAAGGATAAAAGACCTCAGAAAGGTCCAATTGACCTTGTCAAATGCTTTGTTCAGGTCCATCTTGAGGACAAGAGCTTTCAATTTTTTTCATTTTTATAGAGTTGTTGACAGTGCTAGACCTGCCAACATTCAGGGGATCTTCCCAATATGAAGTACTAACTAGACCTCACGCCGTTTGGTGTAGGAGTCCCATCTGATATGAGGCTTGGTTGCCATTATCGTAAAGATATGCCTTAGCTCTTGCTTGCTAGCACATGAGAGTGGTTTTCTTTGTCTCCGAACAGCGAGGTTCGCATGCCTGGTGAGTGCTTGGTGTTACTTGTGTCAAATTTATTTCACTGCAAAGGGAGAAGGAGGAAGTGAGACTCAGATTGAAATAGAATAGTCTCTACTCTGCTAGACACACATGATAGAATGGGACATGCGCAACTTCCGATGGAGTAGTCCACACGAATGCGGCAATCACAAACACAAGGTGAACAGATAGCACATACAACACCCATCATAATAGTCCAAATGAGTGTGATGGATGTTATACCAAGTTTTATGAGAATGGTTTTGTCGAGTGTCTGGTAGGGTAGCCCACAAGGGTGAGACAACATTAACAACTTATAAAAAACATTTCCAATAGCAAATTTACTAAAACAACCGAAATAGTTCAATTGTCTTAATACAAGTTAAAGCAGCATGCATTACAAAAAGCGAAAGAATAGTTTTACAAATGAATACAATACATGCGTGAAAACGTGATAGCCTATTAACAGGCTTGTGAATTAAGCGAAAGTTCCAAGACACATCGGTACACCATTACATCACTAACCCCAATAGTGAGGCGTTGGAGCCACTGCTCGCTCCTCAAAGAAAAGATTACAGAATCTCAAGGCTATGTGGGAGGAGCCAAGGTAAAAAGTCTTTTGCGTGTACAAATGAGGGGTATTTATAGCCAAGGGTGAAACTGACCCTTATGACTATTCAAAATCCCTCATGCTTATTTGACTTACATGACTCTTAAACTTTACATGTGGTTCTCTTGGACTTCCACATTAGATTACATTGATTACAATAGTGTGGCCCACAATAGTGATGTGGCTGAGATGACTCATGACACGAATCGACACGACAGTGCTCATATGTTCATGTTGGTGGTGTCCATGTCGAGTTGCAGTGCTGCTGAGTGATGGATGTTATCTTGGTGTCTCATAGCCTCATATCTGTATGGCAAGGAGTGTGAAGTCTTCAATGGTCTTGGTGTTCACTTAATGTTTGCACGTGCATGTTCCTCCTTCGCTTGTACTTTGACATGCTTCATGTGTTTGTCCATTCGTGAAAAAATTTCCTTGCATGCATTCCTCGTTTTTTCATTCACGAAACAATATCCTCACATGCATTCCTTATTCGTTCGTTCATGAACAAATCTCCTCTCATGCATTCCTCATTCGTCCATTCACAAACGAATCTCCTCGCATGCTCTCCTTGTTCATCCCGTTCATCGTCGCATCATGTCTCATCCATGTACCTATATTTGAAATCAATCATGAAGAGAGAACATCAAATCCAGAAATCTCCTAGTCTACCATGATGCATTATCGTTCACTTTCGGATGCAAGTGACAAAGAGAGAGGAAAAGGCTATCAAACTATGTTAGGCAGATTTCAAGCCAGGATGCGGGCTCCAAAGCACTACGAGTGAAAATTGAGCAAGAGCCACTGGGAGAGAAAGATGGACAATCCGGATCAGCAGTTACTCTCCGCGGAATTTGGCTTAGGTGGAGGGCATATGTGTGCAATTTTTTCAAGGAGGTAGTGTAGGCAGGAGAGGGGGACTAGCAACAAAAACTTCGCAATTTTTCTGGGGAGCTCGCAGTGGGTTGTGGGAGTCTACTAGAAAAAACTGCGCAATTTCTAGGAGGTTGGCCTACTGAACATCCTTTTGTAGTTTCTAAGATGAGTAGGATGCTGGGCAGCTGGGTGACTACTCATGAAAACTATGTAGTTTTCTGGATGAGCAGTAGGCCGGCTGACTGGGTGACTGGTTGGAAAAACCACACAATTTTTTTAAGGAGACAGTGACAGACATAGGGTGTTTGTCTGGCATGTCTGCACAATTTCTTCAGTCAGCAGAGTGGGAAATATCTGCATATTTTGCACAATCTTTTGGGGGAGTGAGTCTTGGGGTCAGTACCCAATCAAACTCTTTGATTGACTAGTTGGACGCTTAGTTGATGTGCTTGCAAATAACGCAAATTGAAATGGCTTGTTGAGCAACTTCTAGGTTGTTCTGGATGACATTCAGTCTGGTCGATTCCAGGAAATCGTAGTGCAGGCTGCTTGGGAGACAACCTCAAGCTCTGGGCAATTTTGGGCGACAGTACATGATCACTTAGGGCTGAAACTACATAATGTAGCCCAACGAAGGTTCAGTTGTTGGAGGGTGATCCGGTCATCATAATTTCAGCAAAATGACTAAGTATGTGGGTGAGTGAACTTGTGCATACACAACCTTGTGAACACACATTCAAGATGACTCGATGATAAGATACCTCGAAACATTAGGACAACATATACATAGTGTGACTGACTGACGATTTGAGTGACAAGTGCGATGCTTGTGATAGATCATTGAACGATCACAACAGTGCTTGTGATAGATTGTTGAATGATCACAATGACGCTTGTGTGACAATTCATACATCATCATGTGTGAGTGTGATAGATGTGTACATGGCGAACATAACTCAAATACAATATTCAACATCACCAGAATGAGGTCACAAGCATGACATAACAATCAACATGCAAAATATGATAGTTGGTCGAACAAGTGAAAAAGAAGCAAGACATGTAGAAGAAACACATCATATGACTTTTCGTGTCTGTGCATGTGCAAGTTATTGAGGACAGGGTGATATGACAATGTCAAGCAGTCCTAGAAAATCAACTAAGAGGTGTACATCAAACGATTTTCCTTACTTACCATACCTACCCTCAAGATTATCATGCATCCGACAAAGTCTGCATGTAGTACTAATACTTTCCATTACTCAGTTCCTTGGTCCCTCTCCTAAACTCCTTGGAAGCGATTTTAGCATGTCACATTTTCCTGCATTAAGAGGTAGATATGCACAATTTTAGCGAACAGTGACTGGTATTGGAATGAGGCCTTGGGAGGCTCGTCTACGCAATGTTTTCATGCAATATCGACAAGACAACTTGGACAACGCTGCACAGTTTTGAGGCTCAAAGCACTACTATGGGACATGGATCCTAGGAGGACACCTCTACGCAATTTCTGAGTGCAGTGCAGTTGGACTACTCTATGCATTTCTAGAGAGTAGTGCTGGTTGGGGTCTCTGTGGACTGCGAGGTTTCAACAAGTAAGGGAGGTTGTTGTCTCTGCACACTACGGGGTTTTAGCAAGCAAGGGAGGAATTTTAATGGTTGTGTAAGAAAAGCACACAGTTCAGGGAAGTAAGATGAGGGTAGGTTTCTCGGGACAAAGACTAAGTGTGAGATTAATGAAACACATGTAAAAATGATAGGACTTAACACTAATCGCACATGGACACTTAGTGACACAACGTAGACCATCCATAATGCATAAGACATACTTTTCTTGATGTAACAACCTTCGTGACAAGATTGTGTGAGGTGAGTGTGAAACATGTCTATGTGATGACGACCACTCATACACACACAATTCCCTTGAAGTAGGACAACAATCCATTTGCATGACAAACAACAACCCCTATGCCCGAAAATGACAAATGTTGCATAAAGAGAGAACACAGAAAACTCTTAGGATCAAGGATGGGAGCTTAAAATCATCATCTTACCAACAAGAAACCAAGGATGATCGATCGCAAGATCCAAAGTAGGCTCCAAAATTTGCATGCGAGCCAAAATTTTGGAGGGTGGTTGTAGCCACTACAACAAGAGTGAAGGACCTCTTGTGCAATGTCTATGGCATGGTGGATTGATCTGTCAGCTAGAAAACCAAATTGATTTGGAGTCATCTTTGTAGCAAGAAATCTATCGATCCTATTTGAGATTACCTTTGTGATAATTTTATAAACTAAAGTGCATAGGGAGATAGGTCTGAAGTCTAGAAAGGACTTAATGCAATGGTAGAGGAACTAAACACTTTTAGTACACTAAATTGGTGTTGGATTTTCTAAACAAGAACAATTTGACATAAGTTTGAAGAAGCGTGAGTGTATAAGATTTTTATTCAAGAATTTAGTGGGATTTGTGCACCACATGCACACCACACATAACAGAGTACATGAAAGCACAAAAATTTTAGTGCACCACAAAGGTAAAAATCTTTTAAGATATGAGAAGACAACAAATACACTATTGTGTCCTTTTCCAAGAATTTAAGAAAGTTTTCTAGGTGGAAAGTGATATGAATGAAGTGAATATTATAACAATTTTAAGTTGAAAGTGCATAGGGATAGAATTTTTCAATGGATCACTAAATGAGGTGAAGAGGAATAATTTATATGTCACTTGGAATTTTGTGTAATTATCAAAGAGTTGAGGAATTGCATACATTACTTAATTTTAGTGGAATTTTTAATATAAAGAAACCATAAATATTTTAAGTTTATACATAGGAAAGTGGAATGGAGTGCAAGACATGTTAGATGGAAATTATTAGAGAAACATATAATTCTTTAATGAAGCATAAATTAAAGAAATAGAATAAAGTAGTCGGGGTGTTGAGAAGAATACCACTAATGTGGACTATCATGAATAATGAAATAGTTGCACTTGAACATGACAAAGAGATGTATGTGCATAATTAGTTGGATTCTATCCATGCACATGGTTTGTTAGAGTCTCTTGCCATATCCTATTGTGGATCCACCATTAGAGACCCACTCAATATAAATATTAATACTAGTTCTTGTTATCACATATTTAATGCTAGTATTACTTTTTGTTATGTATATTATCCATTACAACATAACTCAATTAATGGGTTGCATGTGATACTTACACATCCCACCTACACTATACATGTTCATGGTTCATAGTCCCACATAGGAAATTATAAGGAACATTTCTATTTGATTCATTGGATCTAGATGGCTTAGATAGTTTTCAACTAATTCTATGCCATTCCATCCATTTGTGAAACCAACATAGAGGGGAACTTGGGCAAGAGTGATGTTTCTCATGTTGAATATAGGTTATGCTATGATTCAAGGTGTATTGATACCTAAATAAATAATAGAATATTGCATGCATAGCTGGAGAGGTGATGAACCATTATCCTTCTCCCATTTAACAAGATTTAAGGAGGTTGTAGAGATATGTGTCAGAAGTGGGGAGAGTGGAATTTATGAGCCCAATGAATTACCATATTCAAACATGTAATCCATAGATCATTCAATTAGCTTCTCAATAACAAAACTCACGCCTTTGCCATAGATGGTACATCCACGAGATCAAGACAAAGTACCAACCATAAATGGAAGAGTAAACATGAAAGCATTACATTCTTAAATAGTGCATTTAGGATCAACATCTTGCATCCACGACATAGACTTTGTTTTGTAGTTTTCTCCTATTGTCGGTTGTGCTTTTCAAAAGTATAGAGAAAAAGTTAGTGATTTAAAATAATCACATATTGTTATTATAGAACTAGAAGATGATATATAGAGCCACACATTATTTTATATAATGTGTTTTCAATAATAAAACCAATGTGAAGTGTGTTATGGCAGTAGATAGAAGAGCACATAAAATCCCAACATGTCTACTCATAGAATGAGCCTTCATTGGATATGGCAGGTTCATAGCCAACTAATCATCTTTTAATGTCTTACTTAACTTAATAGAACTTAATTAACTCACATATATTTGTATTTTCATGCTAGAATAAAATAATAAAAATCAACAATCAAATACAGAGAAAAGTTATTGTAGTTAGAGCGATAAACCCAAATAGATGCATGTGCTCATATATATGTGGTTGAAAGGAAGTTGACAAAGATCAATGTTTTACTTTAAATGAGAATATATATAAAGATCCCATTTAATTTCCTTACACAATCACATTCATGGTATAAATATTTATCTAATAAGTTGCAAGACACACTATGTAGCATACCCAATGCCTCATAATGCATTATAATCCACAATTTAAAACAATTTTAAGCAACAATTAAATTTACGAAACTTTATTTAGGAATGTAATTCATCTAATACAATTCACAATATGCTAAATTAATTTCATCTAAACACAAACAAATCATAAAATGACAAGTAAATTCATATATAGGTAGAACAATAATAATTGCAGCTCATAAATAACTAAAAAATACTTCTACCTGAGAATTATTCACCAACTTCTTACAAATGAATAATGTTCTACCCAACCATAGACTCAGTATCACACATGTACTCTCTATCACAAAGGCCACCCCTAAACTAGTGTCAAGAGTTGCACAGGGAAGATGTGAAATGAAAAATCAACACAAGAGGAGCTCACATGTGTGGATCACTAGGAGCTCCTACAAGAAAAACGCCACACAAGCTTCACATTAATATCCAATAATAAATATATACAGTTTGTTAGGGACAACAAATCATATCCCTGAACAATAGGAACTAAATGACTAAGAAAAGTGGAATGCACAACTACGTAACAACAATGACCTCTTCTCCATTAATTCTAACACTCCCCCTTAATCGAGAAAGGGTTCTTAAACACACCTAATATGTCCCTAAACAACTCAAACTTCAGTCTTCCTGGAGGCTTACTAAATATATCAGCCATATTATCACAAGAATTACAATATTCAACACAAATATATTTGGACTGCACCTTTTCCCTAACAAAATGAAATTGAGTGTCTATGTGCTTAGTGTTTTTATGAAACACGGGATTGTAAGCCAATTTGATGGAAATTTGATCATCACAATTGATAACCATAGCTTATGTTTATTCTTCTCCTACATCTTGGAGAAGTCTGCACAACCAAACTGCCTCACATGCTGCTGCACACATAGCTTGATATTCTACTTCTGCTGAGGATAAGGCTATAGCATGCTGCTTCTTGCTATCATACTAACTAGGAGAAAATTATTTAAAGTACAAGGTGTTTTTAAGTTAGGAATTGTGATCATTTTTTTAATGAAAGCTAAGTTCTTTTTTGAATTATGAAGGAATGCGGAACTGTTTAACCGTTGCTTGGACATAATTTCCCCTCTCCACCATAATCCTAGATGTCCTTCACTCATAATGATTACCTCACCTAGCCGTTAAAACGCCACCGCAAGTACCAATCTGACCTGATCCCAAAGATGTCGTGCATCTATGGCAAAGGAATGGGTGATGAGATGGAAAGGATGGTGGACAGGTGGATCTCTATTTATAAGAACCGATTCTCCTGGTGTTGCATGTAAAATTCTCGATTGTTCATAGCCATTAAGAAGTGATGACACCTGTTCGAAATGGACCCTCGTCTCTCAGTAGGGTAGAACATACTGCCAAGTATCGCAATAGTCTAACACTATTGCGAGACTCGGGCTTTCTTCAGTTCTTGCAGAACTTTGATTGGCATGATAAATAAGTGGCTTTACAGTTTGCCAAAAGTTTCAAAAACGGCCAAGTAAAAATTGGGCCTCTCAAATTTAAAGTCACAGAAGAATTTATAGTAGCTGCGACAAGCTTGGAAAATACTGGTGAGCAGTGGTTTAAAAATCAAAAGCTAGAAAGAAAGCGATCGCAGCGTTTTGTCATCGACAAGAAGATGGAGGTAGACTGGAAGGAAGGAGTTATGCGCAGTGCCTTGTTGGGACAGTGGGAAGACCTTTTTTTCATCCTACAGAAGTTTCTAACCTATGAGGTAAGATACTCTTGCACCTTTGTATATCATTTTAGGATGTTTCAGCATTTAGAAGCCAGTCGGCATGTCCGGTGGAGGATGAATTTCACCTATTTTCTGCTTAAGGGCTTGGAAAAAATGGCCAAAGGTGTGTGAGACAGACGGGCAGACCAGGCTGACACAAAGCTACATCACCACGACCTGATAAATATTTTGGTCCTGAAACAGCTAGAAGTAAAAGGCATGACTTGGGCGGTGCTATTAAAACAACTGCATAAAGAGACAACTGCTAGAAAGGAGACAGAGGACCCCACTAGCACAAGCAAGGGCTCGAGTAAAAATGAAAAGGGGAGTCCTTCTTGCACCAGTGCAGAAAGGAAACTATTGAAACAATCAACATAATAAAAGACCCCATCTTCAAATAAGAAGACAGCTAGCGCACCTGCTGAAGAGACTCCTTCTATGCCACCAGTACAGGCACAGACCCCCGAAAATGACAACCTATCAGTCCTTGTTGATGCAGCAAAATTTTCATAGGTCGAATTTGATGCTTTGTTGGCCAATTTCATTAAAAATAAACAAAAGAAAACTTGAAGAAGAAGAAGCAGGAGAAGAAGAACCAGAAGAAGAAGAAGTAGAGGAAGAAGAGGCAGAAAAAGGAGAAGTAGAAGAAGAAGAACCCAAAGAAGAAGAAGCAGGAGGAGAAGAACTAGAAGACAAAGAAGAATAAGTAAAAGAAGAAGAAGCAGAAGAAGAAGAAGAGGCAGGAGGAGAAGAATCCGAAGAAGAAAAAGTAGAAGAATAAGAAGCAAAAGAAGAAGAGGCATGAGAGGAAGAACCAGAAGAGGAAGAACCAAAAGAAGACGGACCAGAGGAAGAACAATTTCCTGATGTAACTATGAGGGATATTGAGATCCCTAAGGAAGATACAGCCCCTACCAAAACAGAAAAAGAAAAAGATTTGGCAACTCCTATTGCTCAGGTATTTGAACTAGAGCTTCAAGTGCAGAACTTAGAACAACTTATAGCTAAAGCATGAGAGGATAAAGAACAAACTAGAGGAGAATTGACTGCAGAGATCTAGAAAAAAGAAAGAGAAGTTAAATTCTGGAAGTACCGAGCTACGCAATGTTACAAGTGACATAAAAAGGTGACAAAGAAATTAAAGAAAATTAGAAAGAAGAAATCTAACACATTGCAGGCTGATGACAATATGCCAGAGCAGGATTGAGCTGAAATGCTCAAATTTTTGAAGTTTTTTGCAGAGATAAAGAGTTGTGTGAGGACACACAACACTTTAGGGATGGGAGGATGTTAACCCCCTAATTTTCTCTCTTTTTTCCATTTTCCCCTTCCTAAATCATAACCATTTACTGTTGTTTTACCTTTCTTATACACCCTCATCTTGCACCAGTCCAAGAAAGGTGACATATTTCGTATGCACTTTATTTTTCATATTTTTAATTCAATTTAACATTAATTAATCATTTATTACATGATTTATCTCTTATAATCACTCTTTATAACTTATCAATATCTCCAATGTTTATCTGGTAGTCAAAGTACTTACCATGACCACTGATCCTAGTGAAGGATCAGATCTTGCACTGGTGCCAGCACAAAAAATCCTTGTAGCAGATCCAAACCTCCTTGATCACCGCTTCATTTTGAGCAGCTTCGACCACGACAGCAAGATCGATCCAAAGACAACCAAGATCGAATTTATGATGAATGAACAACTGGAGATTCGCTATGGCCATTTTTGTTAAACTATCTAATTCTGAAGGCCGAAAAGTTAAATTCTGCATTTGGTTATGTAATTGGCTAAATGAACTTTTTGGCCTTTGGCCAAAGATGTATATAAAGAAGAATGTAAATAGGACGAGATATTTTTTGGATAGAAGTTTTGCATAAAATAGAAACACGACCAAAGAGGTGGTAACAGGTTGTTGTATTTTGTCATCGCCCAAATCTGGGCTGGACTATGTATTCACGCATGTATTTTCCTCAGTGAATTAATAAAAATGGAGCTCCACCTCATCTTTTATAAATTTCATTTCTGTGTTTGAAAGTTGATGAATTGATCAAAGTACTCAACAACGTTTCTATTTGAAAGGGAAATGTGTTAATAGGGCCCAGCCAACCTGGCACATTTACCCTATTTCATTTTTCTTGTAATTGGTGTTTATATTGTCAAGTGTGATTTCATTTCAAGAACATGCATTCTTTTCTGAGTGAAAGCAAATCCATTGTGTGAAGTAGCTAAATTTCCTTTTCCTACACCTAATTTCATATTGGTTTTCCCCACTTGGTCCAAGCAAGAGAAATAAACCTGCACCAGTGCACATTGGTGTGATATTCCTTTTCTGCGGTTCTGTTTGGTTGGTTTTCCTCACCTGGTCCAAGAAGGAGAAATGAACCTACACTAGTGCACGTTGGTGTGATGTAGCAAGCCTTTCTAGTTTACATCCTACAATTTTCTTGCTTTCATTAAACACTATATGACAGGATAAATGTATATGGATTGTTTCTTTATTTCTACACTCTGTCAAAATCAGAAACATTCATTTTTTATGTGAGCAATTTGATTTCACAGTATAATAGCACTTGTAGTAACTAAGCACTTATTTTAAGAATTAAATGCTAAGTGTAAGAAGCTCTGATCCGGTGCAAGAACTAGTTTCTTTCCACTGGATCTGAGTGCTTTGAACCTGGAAAAGTTCAAGCCCTTGCAGGAAGTAAAATTCCTTTAGTAAAGACACCATTTATACGTTCTGCATAAATATCTATTCCTGCACTAGTGCAAGTAGACTGCGATAGTGCCAGACAGATTAGTGCAAGAAGGAAATCTCTAAAGGAGTAGGTTTAAAGGGCCCATCTAATGAAGATTGTTAAGTGTCTCTGCTGAAGAAAAACACATACTCAATAGTTAACCAATAGTTAGTTAGAGTGATTGCCCCTTTATTTCTAAATCCCTTTTCTAAATGCATTCTTCCTTGTTCCAATCTTAGATTATTTTGATGGTTCAAGTTGCCTTTTTATCTTTTTAGTTTGATTCTGCAATCTTTCCTTTAAAGAAAGTAGGGATTTATATTAGAAATATTCATACCATCTCTGGCATTGTCTATGCTTTGTCTCTATGTTTACGGATCCCCCGGGTTGACAGTTTAAGCGTTGAGGAGTTTGCTTAAGTGTAATTCCTGCACCCAACATTTTGGCGTCATTGTCGGGGAGGCGATTTGATTTGGTAAGAATTTTCTGATTATACAATAGAGGTAATTTTTCCTTTATTTTTGCAGTATTATTTGGAAAAACTCTTTGAAGGAATTTTACTAGTATTGTTTGATCTCTGACAGCATTTTTTATTAGAAGTTTTGTTATTTTTCTTTCTTTTTTTGAAATGAATGCCTAGAAAAGGTAAGGGTTCAAAGCCCACTAAGGACCGAAAGAATTCTGAAAACAATTCTCATATTGGGTCTCCTTCTGTGAGCAGGAAGCCCAATCTAATTCAAACCCGTCACGGAGGAACAATCCACCTGGATTCTGGTGTCAACAGCTCAAGCGTGGTTCAATCTGTTGGGAGCAAAAGGGAAACAATGGCAGACCATGAAGATCATGTGGAAGGGACTAGCGAAAACCAGGTAAGTAGGGAACAATCCACTTTTGTGTTTCCAATTGTGGACCTTGATACTATGGTGCAAATGAAGAATATTCCACTATCAGCTCTCCCTCATTTCCATGGTAAAGTTCATGAAGATCCTAACTCTTTCTTATTTGATTTTGATATTCTGTGTAGAAGTTATGATTATTCAACTGATGTTCAGAAGCTAAGATTATTTCCTGTTACTCTCAGGGACTCAGCTTTACGCTGGTTTATGGGGTTAGGAGGAAACATGATAGCCTCTTAAGATCATATGAAGAGAGTATTTTTGTCTAAATATCAAGAATATTGCAAAACTCGAGACATGCAACATGAGATTTTTACAATCATATAGGATGATGATGAAACTCTTGAAGATTACCTAGAAAGATTTCTGTATATTTTACAAAGGTCGAAACTTAAGCTTGATTCCAGTACCATTAGAACCTTGTTCTTAAGAGGACTTACTGATAATGCTAGAAATAATTTAAATCTGCTAGGACAAGCTGATATTTCTCAACAAACATTTGAACAAATTTGTGAATTATGCAGGAAATTTTCAAGAAATCAGTATATATTCGGTAGAAGAACTCAAAACAGAAATAGAAAAACAGAATCTACTAATGCTATGATTATTGGACTAGAAAATAAAATGGAAAACATGAAAATCTATATAATGAATATTGTTACCAAACAGTTGGACTCTTTAAAATTTCAACAAAAACCCATAAAGGAACAAGAGTCATTATGTATTTTCTGTCCTAAATGTAGACACAAACATCCTCCTAAAGAATGTCCTCTTAATTTGAAAGAAACTAATAAGTGTGCTATTTATGTAGAAAACCATGTCATAGAAAAATGTCCCTCTATACCAGGACTTAAAGCTATATTTACAGGGGGACATCCTGATGCTGAATACTTGTATGCTATGGGAGCAAAAAGAAATTGGCCTCAGGTAGGTGCAAGTATGGCTCCTGAATTTTCTCCACACTATTTTGGTTATAATTCACATGCATATTCTTATCCTAACACTAATCAGTAGTGGTAGTATGGGAACCAATATCAGCATGGGCAACCTTCTCAACCATGGCAACAAGGCTGGAGAGGACCAACTCATTCTCCATATTCCTACCAGCCACCCATGCAGTCATATCCATCTACACACACACCTTATTAAATGCCTCAACTTCCGAGTCAGTCTACTCCACCATTACCTTTACCTCCATCTTTTCGACCTCCTCAGTTGCCTACTCAACCTATGCCCAATCCTAACAATAATAAAGAAGTGCAAATAATCTATGTAACAAACCCACCTTTATTCGAGTACCAGTCTATTCCAGTTGGGGTTCATGATATTCAATTACGATTGGGAAGGACTTTAACATTAGAAAAACAGAAGCAACTAAGAGTGATTGCTAAAGAGAAAGAAAAAGAGGAAACTCTTAATCATTCTCCAAAAGTTGTCACTAAGCAGCCCTTACCCTTTCAATCGTTGCCATCTTCTTCCAACCAACCTCCCTTCCAAGAGAGGTTAGTAATGGAAAGAAGTGAGCCTATTCTTGAGACTCGCTTGGCAACAGAGCTTCAGAATCTTTTCATTAAGATACCTCTGCTCCAAGCCATCAAATAGATCCCTATTTGTACCAAGATTATTAAGGAACTCTATCTCAACAAACCAAATACGAAGAGATTGGAACCCCAAACAATTCAATTTGTTGGTAGGGTAGCAAAGTTGATGATGGGATGTGTGTCTATGGAAAAATATACTGACCCCGGAAACCCTATTGTCTCAGTTCATATTGGTAATTTCCTTGTCTCTAATGTTTTTATAGACCTAGGGGCATCCATTAATGTCATGACTAAGCAAACCATGGATCAACTTCGGTTATCTCATCTTCACCCTACTCCCACTATGCTTGAATTAGCGGATAGATCTAAAATTAAGCCAAAAGCAGTATTGGATGATGTGATCATCTCATTAGATTCTTGGGAATTTCCTGTTGATTTCATTGTGCTTCAGCCAAAGAACCCAATAGGAGGACATCCCTTGATCTTGGGTCAACCATGGCTTGCTACAACCGATGGATATATTGGATGTCACTCCAATGATATGTATATTTCGCATGAAGAATCTAGGAAGAAAGTTACCTTATACCTCCTACCATATCCATTCAGGACCTTAGAGATACTTTATGTTTGGATCAAATAAGTGATCAGGAGACTCAACCCATTTCCCTTATCCATCAGTATACTGGTTCTTCACAAGAAGATGAGATTCAAGATCTCCTTAATAATCTAGACACTATGCCTAATTTTAAGCTATTGAGCCAGATTTTCAGCCTAGATTTTCAAGACAATCATGACTCTCATTCTTCTGTACCGCTACATTTGACCACCCCCTTGAGTACTCCTGAGCCTGATACTACCCTTGTTGAGATTAGCCTAGTATATCCTTGTATATTAGTTCAGATTTGGAGTCATCTCAGCAAGAGCAGCTTGTGAATTTGTTGCAAAACCATCTTAGTGCCTTTGCATGGGGCTATGAAGATATGAAGGGTATTCCTCCTAAAACTTGTACACGTCATATCTATATTCAGGAAGGAACCCAACCTGTCTGACAACCCCAAAGGCAAACAAATCCATCTCTAAGAGATATTGTGAAGGAAGAAGTACAGAAACTCTTGGATGTTGGTTTTATCTATCCTATTTCCAACATTCAGTGGGTCTCTCCATTAGTGCTAGTACCTAAGAAAGATGGAAGATGGCGTATTTGTATTGATTATTGAGAATTAAACAAAGCCACTCTCAAAGATTATTTCCCTCTCCCTTTTATTGACCAGGTGCTTGATACCCTTGCAGGAAAGAAACATTTTTCCTTTTGGATGGCTTCGATGGTTATAACCAGATATAGATTACACCCGAAGATCAGTATAAAACTACTTGTACATGTGCATGGGGTACATTTTCTTATAGAGTGCTTCCCTTTGGTTTATGTAATGCATGGCTACCTTTCAAAGGGCAGTCCTGGCCATTTTCTTTTTTGAATTATGAAGGAATGTTGAAGTGTTTAACCATTACTTGGACGTAATTTCCCCTCTTCGCCATAATCCTAGATGTCCTTCACTCATAATTATTACCTCACCTAGTCGTTAAAATGTTGCTGAAAGTACAAATCCGACCTGATCTCAAAGATGTCATGCATCTATGGTGAAGGAATGGGTGATGAGACAAAAACGATGGTGGACAGTTGAATCTCTATTTATAAGAACTGATTCTCCCGATGTTGCATGTAAAATTCTTGACTTTTCATAGTCGTTAAGCAACAATGTCGCCTATTCAAAATGAACCCTCATCTCTTAGTAGGGTAGAATAGAATACTAAGTATCGCAATAGTCTTGCACTATTGTGAGACTCAGGATTTCTTCAGTTCTTGTAGAAGTTTGACGAGCACAATAAAGAAGTGGCTTTACGGTTTGCCAAAACTTTCAAAAATGGCCAAGTAAAAATTGAGCCTCTCAGATTTAAAGTCACAGAAGAATTTATAGCAACAGCGATAGGCTTGGAAAATACTGGTGAGAAGCGGTTTAAAAATCAGAAGCTAGAAAGAAAGTGATGGAAGCGTTTTGTCGTTGACAAGAAAATGGAGGTAGATTGGAAGAAAGGAGTTTCGCGCAGTGTTAGGTCCCTATAATACTAGTGATGCCCCCATTAATATTGTAATTGTATCCCTTATTAATATTGTTGTGTCCCTATTGTCCCCATATTGTTATTACTATGCCCCATAGAATCTCTCTATTGTTATTATTGTGCCTTTATATTATTATTGTTAGGTCGACTTGGTTATACTGTGACCCCTTAGACTCCTATATTTAGAAAGGAGGTTTTGTCATTTAAATCATCCAAGAATTATTCATTTGTGTAATGTAAAGGAGTTTGCCCCCTTGAAGAGGCTAAATTATAAGGTGTTAAACTATCTTTTCTATCTTTTTGTGAGCTGGTTTCATAACATTTGGTATCAGAGCTTTGGATTCAAGGGTTTCGCTGCTCCAAATAGGTCATTGTGGCATTTTTGCTATAACGTTTTTTCTGCTACGTTTCAAAAGAGAAAAAAACCCATTTGAGATGAAATCACACTGAACCTTGGGTCCGAATTTCAGATCTTTTCACACTATATTTGCAGAGATATGATCTGAGGAAGTTGGTCTTTTTGCAAACTCCTGAATTACATTCCAAATAGGTGACCTAGGGAAAATCATCATAACTTTCTCTCTGAGCATCGGATTGAAATTTTGTAAGAAGGTACAGAAAGAGGACGGACTGTAGTCTCTTGCATATAGTTTTCAAAGCTAAAGGCCAAAACAATGATGCGTGGCACTTCATACAAGTTTGCTCTTCTGGAAAGGTCTATAATCAGGTCATCTTGGGAGATTGTGCATAACTCTTCCTTGGAGAATCCAATTTGGATCAGACTGGTGGCATTGGAAAGAGGACGCAAATGGCTACTACACATCACAATTTCAGAACTAGATGATCTGAAATTACAGAGACACATCAGATTCAATATCAAGCTCCTATAAAGTGAAAAAAGATGTGTAATTTTTTTTAAATTTTTGCATCAACTTGGTTTGAAAAATTAGTTTGAAGGAATTCAAAGGGCATAACAAAGGATTATTATCAGTAATTTATGCTCCGAGGAAAGAAAATGCAAACACCTAGTAAGCAACCTAAAATCTCTAGCATGAATCATGAAGAAGAAGAAGAAATGCAACATGATATATCAAAATTACGAGACCAAGTGCAACAAGTGTCACTTGCACAAAAAGGTGTAGAAGCTAAGATGGATGGTTTAAAGAAAGGCATGGAAGCTAAGATGAATGGCATGG